>JAUTXW010004619.1:742500-837500 GCA_030620095.1 Kuschelorhynchus macadamiae
TCCCCATACTCTTAACTTTTTATCAAAATTTGAAGTCAACCGGATTAGCTCAATGCTGCGAACTGATAGACAGACAGACAGACCGACAGACGGGCCGACGGAATTGATAAAACATATTTTTTGGCATCTAGGGACGCTAAAGCGTGAAGATATATATAACACCTGAAAGGTTGGTTAATTTTTTTCACAATTACAGACATTTTATTTGGCCGCCATTTTGTTCCGCCATCTTGAGTTAGTACCACAGTTTTACTAGTTGACCCCTACACCACAGTTAGCTATCGCACACAATTTGAAATTAATTCATTAAGTAGTTATTCAGGCTGAATTTTTAAATATTTTATTAAGCCGCCATTTTGTTCCGCCATCCTAGATTCGTACCAAAATATTACCAGTTTATTCCAACATACTACTTGATGTTTTTTGCAAAATTTCAGATAAATTGGATGTGTAGTTTTTTAATAATAACTTTTTTAACATTTCACTAGGCCGCCATATATGGATTTTTACCAGACCTTCATATGACCCTTCACTTTTGACTAAAATTTGAAGTCAATCGGGTAAGTAGTCTTTAAGCTATGCCACGAATTGACAGATCGACAGAAACACTGACAGACGGACCGACGCAGTTGATACAACAATATTTTTTGACATTTAGCGACGTTAAAACGTGAAGATGTACAAGAGTGGGAGGTTGATCTTTTTCACGCTTTCAAACATTTTATTTGGCCGCCATTTTGTTCGGCCATCTTGAATTAGTACCACTATTTTACTAGTTGTTCCCTGTACCACAGTTAGTTATGGCACACAATTTGAAATCAAACCATTGAGCAGTTTTTTCAGCCTGAATTTTTATATACTTTATTAAGCCGCCATTTTCTTCCGTCATTTTGAATTCGTACCAAAATGTAACCAGTTGATTACGATTTAATACTTGATGTATTTGCAAAACTTGAGATAAATTAAATTAGTGGTTTTGTAATAATAATTTTTTTAATATTTCACTAAGCCGCCATTTGTTTCGCCATATTTGATTTTTTTCAAAATCCTACCAGGCCATCCCCATATGAACCATACTTTTTGACCAAAATTTGAAGTCAATCGAGTAAGTAGTCTTTGAACTATGCCGCGAACTGACAGACAGATAGACAGACATAAAGACCGACAGACGGACCGACGATCATAAAACATATATTTTGGCATCTAGCGACCCTAAAACGTAAAGATGTGTAAAAATGAGAGGGTAACTTTTTCATGATTACAAACATTTTACTTAGCTGCCATTTTTTTCGGCCATCTTGAATTAGTACCACTATTTTACTAGTTGATGCTTATACCACAATTAGTTATGGTACACAATTTGAAATCAAACCATTAAGCAGTTTTTTCAGACTGAATTTTTAAATATTTTATTAAGCCGCCATTTTCTTCCGCCATCTTGGATTTGTGCCAAAATGTTATCACTTGATTCCAACATAATACTTGATGTTTTTGCAAAATTTGAGATAAATCGGATGAGGAATTTTTTATAAATAATTTTTTAACATTTTTCTAAGCCGTCATTTTGTTTCGCCGTATTGGATTTTTAGCAAAATTTACCAGGTCAATCCCATGTGACCCTTAATTTTTGACCAAAATTTCAAGTCAATCGAGTAAGTAGTTTTTTAGCTACGCCGCGAACAGACAGACACACAGACGGACAGACAGACAGACCGACGGAATTGAGAAAATATGTTTTCGTTATCTAAGGACCCTGACACGTGAAGATCTGAAAAAATCTCAAAGAGTGGTTTTTTCCCTTTTATGAGGGAAGTAAAAGTACGCATTTTGAGACATCAGTTTTAAAAACGTTTTACTTTTTGGTCTATTTTAATTCATTCATTCATTTTAATAATTATATCTTGCGATGTTGCTTCGTTTGTATGTTATCGTATTACCGTCGATCGAAGGAAAAAGGAAAATGCGCAACCTTATGGACGAATTCGTGGCAGTGCTGATTTCATTCTACTTACGTTTCGGCTGCTGTACGGTGGAGCCGCGCTACGGCAAAAGCATAAAACACCCATTCGCAGTCGTTCGGCTCTCGCTGTGATGACAGTCGGCTGCGGCGGCGTTGATCAGAAAACGATGAGATTCGTGGAAGACGGTGCCGTACAATATTATTATGCTTTATTGATCACTCAACGTTATTATTTAATCTAACAAAAATTCTACCGCTTTAGCCGTTAACAAGGCCATAGCAATTATAGGTCTTGACAATAGGAAAAAACTTTGTGTTATTTTATGATTAAAGAATAAAGGAGATTATTTTAAATCTACCTTTAAATCCAAATTTTAATTTACAAAGTATTGTTACTTACCTTTTTTCAAGACAAAATTAATTTTTTTATATTATTCTGAACTAATAAAGGTACAGAGTGTCCCAAAATTGAGCGTTTTTCCAATGTTTCTGACAAATAAAACCCTTCATCAGTGCTACTTTATGATGAGGAACAAAACATCGGGTCAAAAATCTAATCATGTCATATTATCGACGAAAAGAAATGGCAATGAGAATGAATTTTTAAATAACTTGCGGAGTAGAACAAAAAAAGGGAAATATTTTTGAATTAGGTACTTCTTTTCTGATTCTAATAAAAGAGGTAGATATAAATAAGTTTTACATTTCCATTACCACATTTTTGGCTTGAAGATAACGCAGGTAATTGAATTTTTTGCCCGACGCGGGCTTTCCGTTTCTCAGCGATCATTATTAACTAGCATTGATGATATTTTTTAGTCCGAAATATCGAAAAAATGTTAAGTGTGATACGCTGTTGGATTTAGAATTAAAATTACTGTTTATTAAGAAGAACTCAACATTTTTGACTATTTAAAATGCACAGTTTATGATGATCGTTCGGAGATGAATCGTCGAATCGTTAACTTAATAACATATTTTTGTACAGGGAATACGGTGGCTGGATGATGTGACACTTATTTGAAAATACCTTTTTAAAAAAATTCCGTAAAAAATTAAAACTATTTTCGAAAATTTCTTTTTTTCCGGATATCTTCACAAATTTCGCAACTTTGCCACCATTTAAACTTTTCCACATCTCATATAGCTTCTCCCAATTATCACCCCAGAAACTGGCATACCCTGTAAACCATGTGAGCGATTTTTCCTGTAAAATAGCTTTTTTTTAATCAAAAAATTAAAGACAAATATTGTTCATAAAAGATTTTAATTTTTTTACAATGACTAGAGCATAGATAAGTAAAAGCAAAAGTATTGTTATCGTGAAAAAATCACTCTCCGAGACTTTTTCGGATCTTCACGTTTTAGAGCCCTAGATGACGAAAAAAAAAAGGTTTTCTTAATTCCGTCGGTCTGTCTGTCTGTCTGTTCGCAGCGTCGCTAAAAAACTACATATTTGATTGACTTCAAATTTTGGTCAAAAATTAAGAGTCATATGGGGACGACCTGGTAACATTTTGGTAAAAATCCAATATGGCGAAACAAAATGGCAGCCTAGTGCATAGTTAAAAAAATTAATATTAAAAAACTACTCATCCAATTTATTTCAAATTTTGCAAAAACATCAAGTATTATGCTGAAATCAAGTGGTAACATTGTGGTACGAATCTAAGATGGCGGAACAAAATTGCGGCTTGAAAAAATATTTAAAAATTCAGCCTGAAATACTGCTTAATGGTTTGATTTCAAATTGTGTGTCATAACTAAATGTGGTATTATAGGGATCAACTAGTAAAATTCTGGTACTAATTCAAGATGGCCAAACAAAATGGCGACCAAATAAAAAGTATGTGATTGTGAAAAAATCACTCTCTCAGGTTTTACACGTCTTCACGTTTTAGCGTCCCTAGATGCCAAAAAAATATGTCTTATCAATTACGTTGGTCGGTCTGTCGGTACGTCTGTCTGTCAGTTCGCGGCGTAGCTTAAAGACTACTTACCCGATTGATTTAAAATTTTTATCAAAAATTAGGGGTCATATAGGTATGACTTGGTAATACTTTGATAAAAATCCAAAATGACGAAACAAAATGGCGGCCCAGTAAAATTTAAAAAAAATTATTATGAAAAAACTGCTTATCCAGTGTATTACAAATTTTTGTCACTATGTACTATGTTGGAATCAAGTGATAGAATTTGGTACGAATCCAAGATGGCGGAACAAAATGGCGGTATAATAAAATATTTAAAAATTCAACCAGAAAAACTACTTAATGGGTTGATTTCAAATTGTGTGTCATAACTAATTGTGGTATAGGGCTCAACTAATAAAAATGTTACTAATTCAAGATGGCGGAACAAAATTGCGGCCAAATAAAATCTTTGTAATCGTGAAAATCAACCTCTCAGGATGTACATATCTTTCCGTTTTAGCGTCTCTAGAGGCCAAAAAAACATGATTAATCAATTCTGTCGGTCCGTCTGTCGGTCTGTATGTTCGCGACATAGCTTAAATACTACTTACATTGAATTGAATTCAAATTTCGACCAAAAATTAAGGGTCATATGGGGATAGCCTGATAATATTTTGATTAAAATCCAATATAGCGGAACAATGTTAAAAAATGTTTGTTAGAGTGGTGTATTATCTGTGGTTAAGATCCAGTAAAAAAAAACAAGTTTTTTTTAAATTGTTGACATTTGGCAACTTAATTGTTGCATCCTTAGGACACATATAGATCTTATATCCTGCATGAAACCCATATTATCAGAACTTTTAGTCCGTTGTTCCGCATATATTTCCCAGATGTTAAGTTTCTAAATAGTTCTAGTTAACAATCCTTTTATATTTATGTTAGAGTGGTGTATTATTTGGAGTTAGGATTTAGTAAAAAAAAACAAAAGTCTATGTTTAAATTGTCTACGTTTCGCAACATTATTGTTGCATCCTCAGGATACATAAATGTTATATCCTGCATGATACCCCTATTATCAGTCTTTACCTACTCCGTTGGTTCGCAGATATTTCCCAGATAGGAAACTTCTAAATGGTTTTCGATAACGATGTTCTTGTTGTTATGTTAGAGTGGTATATTGTTTCGGTTAAGAAATATCTGCGGACCCATGGAGTAGGTAAAGACTAATATAGGTTTCAGGCATGATAGTCGGCAATTTAAAAAAGGGCCTTTGTTTTTTTACTGGATCTTAACCCCAAATAATACACCACTCTAACATATCACAAATCACAATATGGCTGACAGTGACAAGTCAGGCGATATTTCGGCTCTTAAAAAAACCGATAAAAAGACAGTACATTTGTGCATTCATTGCAAAAAGAAAGTAGTTAATGTAGTGAAATGTAAAAAGTGCAATAATTTGTTCCATCCAGCATGTTTGGAACAAGCTGCAGAACAGAAAAACTCCGATTGTATTCATGAATCCAGCAAGGTTAGGACTGAGAGTGTAAACAATGGACCTGAAGAAAGTGAAAATACAAACCTTCTAAAAATCCTGGTAAAAGAACTACAGAGTAAAAACAAAATTTTAGAGGAAAACGGGCAATTACTGCGAGAGAAGGTAAAATATCTTGAGAAAAAATTGAAAATCTTTGAAAATTCGGAAAAACAAATCGTTCCTTCAGAGCCATCTATTGTGATGACAAGGAAGGTCGATAACTCAATATCTCAAACCGAAATCTTAAGTTCTGAAAATACAAAATTGCTAGTGGCGCCATCTATCGCAACACATAATAAAATTGAGAAAAATCCTCCAAACGAATCCGAAATCGTAAATCCGGAAAATATTAGAGATGTACCAACAATCATTATTCAGAAGATTGGAGGAAAAGAACATACAGCTGCGACAGATTCCGTTCTCGGATCTACAAGTAACGACAACACCACGAATCGAGAGACTGATGATGAAAATGTTACTACTCTCAAACCAGCAGTAAGGGTAACTTTTTTGTTTTTGTCGGGTCTGGCTTTGGACATGACCTCTGAAAACATTATAGCCTTCTTACAGGACCAGAATTTAGACTGTGGCTGCCACGCCGAAAAAATGAAGACAAAAAAAGACAAATATTATAGTTCTTTCAAACTTTCTGTTCCATGCGATAGGGCAGAAAAATATCTGAATCCAAACATTTGGCCAAAAGGCATAATTATTAACCATTTTCGGAACATCCAGCGCCAGAACAGGGCAACAACAAACCGTCTTCCCAGAGGGAAATAGAAGTTCTTCATCTTAATGTCCAATCATTACGAAGAAAGCTGGATGAGCTAGAAGCATTTCTCGCTGATAAGCAAATTCACTTCATCTGTTTGACTGAACACTGGCTGAAAAGAGAGGAATTGGACACTCTCAGACTACAAGGATATAAACTTGGAGGGTTTTCCTCAAGGCAATCCAGGGGTGGCGGAACTGCAATATTTGTTAGAGACTACTTGGATATTAGTGACATAAAGGTGGATTATGATTTTAATATTGATAAATGTATTGAGTATTGTTTTGTATACAGCAAAAGCTTAAATTTATATATATTATGTGTTTACAGGTCTCCTTCGGGATCTTTTGACACCTTTTTAACATCGGTAGAGGGAATATTAACAACAATAGGTACAAACAAACAAATTATAATGATGGGCGACTATAATGTTCACTTTAACACAACAAATGCTGATACTTTGCAACTCTGTGACCTCATGAACAGCTTTGGTCTAGAGAAAATAATTCATGAGCCAACCCGGGGGAGGTTCTGTCTGGATAATGTGTTTGCTGCAACTGATTTGGGGGTACGAGACTGTGGTGTGGTTGATCTTGGGATTTCAGACCACAAAGGTCAACTTGCACGAATTCTTTTGAGTGTGGCAGAGAATTGTGTACATAGCATGAGAGTTTACAGACCTATAACACATTTCTTTTTCATAATAGGCTGGCTGGTGAGTCTTGGAACTTTATAGGAGCACCAGACTTGAATCCCAATGAGAAGTTTAATACATTTCTATCAATTTTGGAGGATGCTTACTTCTCCTCATTCCCAGAGAAAGTATTCAAAGTGAGGTCGGACCAAGGCAATAACATTACCTGGTTTAATGACGAATTGATGGCCATGCGTGAGCAACTTAACTTCTTGAGGGAATATAGTGAGCAGTATGGTAATGTAGGTAAGGAGCATTATAAGCGTTACAGGGCAATATATAAAAATAAAATCAGGGAAGCAAAAATACTCACCAATGACAAAATCATAGGCAGTGCTAGTAATCCAACTAAAAGTATATGGAATATTATAAAAGGTCAAAAGACCCATAATAATCCCAAAAACATAACAACTCTATCACCAGATGATTTTAATAACTATTTTTCTGAGATGGCTGAAAATATTGTTCGGGATATTCCAGATATTGGTTTTAATCCGCTGGACAATTTTACACCTATATTGGTACAGAACCCATTCTCATTTCGGGACATGACATTTAATGAGGTCCGCGATGTGATTGATAGCTTGAAAAATAAAAACAGTAGGGATATATTTGGCCTCAGTGTTAAATTAATAAAAACAGTTAAAAATATTATTTTAGCCCCCCTAACAAAGTTAATTAACATATGTTTTAAATTTAGTATTTTTCCAGATAATCTAAAAAGAGCTGTAATCACTCCAATTTTCAAAAAGGGCGACCCTAACTTGCCAGAAAATTATAGACCAATTTCCCTGTTGCCAGTTGTCTCAAAGGTATTTGAAAAATGTATGGCCTTAAGAATAACTGCATTTTTTGAGACAAATGAACTGTTTTCTAAGCAGCAATTTGGTTTTCGAAAGGTTAAAAGTACTGTACTGGGCATTCTTGACCTCATCTCTTCTATTGTGAGTGCCTTTCATGAGAGGCAATACAACACAGTCCTCTTCTGTGATCTTAGCAAGGCCTTTGACTGTGTTAGCCATAGCATTCTCTTACAAAAACTTTGTGCATACAATTTTAGCGATAGTAGCATAGAATTAGTAGAGTCCTACCTTGCGAACAGGAGTCAGGTGGTGAAGTGTGATGGAGTGACATCGGCGGAGAGAGGTATCAACATTGGTGTTCCGCAGGGCTCAATTTTAGGTCCTGTTCTATTTCTCATCTACATCAATGACTTACCTATTAATGATAGCATAGTACGATACACCCTCTTTGCTGATGACACGACTATCTCGGTTGCAAGAAGTACATTAGAGGATTCTTTAATTGGTTCTGTGGCTGCGCAGTCTGAGGCCGAGCATTGGTTTCATGCAAATCGGCTTCTACTCAATAAGGAGAAAACAAAAAAAATGGTGTTTGCAATGCGTGATCTGGATGAGTGTGGGGATGTTGTGCCTGAGGCAAAATTTCTGGCACGGGGCATATATGTGCTGAGAAGCCTCTCAACATGTGTGTCCTTGCCTGTTCTACGAACAGCCTATTTTGCGGTATTTCACTCTCACTTGTCTTATGCAATACTAGCTTGGGGACATTCCTCGGGGGCTCAAAGGGTATTCGCTCTGCAAAGAAGGGCAGTGAGAATCACTGCTCGTCTTGGCTACTGGGATGACTGTAGAGATGCATTTGCATCTCTGGGAATACTTACCTTGCCATCTCTATATATCCTGGAAAACCTAGCATTTGCTAAAAGAAATATTGATATATTTCAAACGAATAGAGACCTTCATAACCATCATACCCGAGGGAGAGATCATTTGGTTGCCCAATGCTGGCGATTGAAGAGGTGTCAAGATGGTCCTCGATACTGGTCAATCAAATTCTTTAACTCGGTACCTGAACAGATAAGGAACCTTCCAGTAAATACGTTTTTGAAGAAAATTAAAACAATTCTTGTTCAAAAATCATTTTACTCTTTTAGTGAATTTGTAAAATGTAAATATTGAATTCTTTTTAAATGTATGTTTCTGTTTTTTAGCTTTACTTTAAACCGTTTTAATTATCTTCTAGCGTGTGTTGTGATGTGTAGTGCCTATATGTTAGTATTTTATTCAATTGTACCTCAATTTGGTTTTTAATTTTCACTTTGTATTTTGACGTATGTAAACTGCATTGTATTGACATGAAATGATAATAAATAAATAAATAAATAAATAAATAAATAACAACAAGGGAATTGTTAATGAAAACCATTCTAAAACTTAATATCTGGGATATCTGCTGACCAACGGAGTAAATAAAGACTGATAATATGGGTATGAATTTATAGGGAAGCAACTGATTTTAAATTTTGCAGAAAAATTAAATGTGAAAATGGGATACTTATTGGATTTATTTTAAATTATGCCCAAAAGTCAAGTGTGTCACAGGTAGAAAGAAAATGGTAAACATATTGGTAGGAATCTAATATGATGGAACATAATAGCGTCCAATAAGAATGAAGAGACAGTATATGTAACACATTTACACTATGACTACGTACTGAACTAATTTGGATCACACTTAACGCCATTTTGCTCGTATTACTTTTTCATTTTCTCCGTAAATATAGGAAAAAAACCTTGTGCTACTTTATTGTTACAAAACAAAGCAAATTGTTTTAGGTCTACGGTTAAATCGAAATTTTAATATACAAATTATTGTTACTTACCTTTTTAAGACAAAATTTATTTTTTACATTATTCTGAACTAATTAAAAATTAAGGAAAAATATTGTTCATAAAAGATATTAATTTTTTTTGCAATGACTAGAGCATTGATCAGTAAATGCAAAGTTAAATATAATGACTTCATTTCAAAATTTTCAAATAAAACATGTAATTTACAAATAATACATAATCAAAACAAAAGGTAAATAAATATGCAATGTTTGCATTGAAAATAAAATGAAAATTTAGAAAAAATGTGAAAATAAACTTCCATTTAACTACTAAATAGGTACTATCCATAAATTTTGAATACATATAATTTACGCAACTGGTGTTGTTTTTTTACGTACTACAACATGAAAGTTATATTTAGTTATTTAATTATAAATTTTAGCGCGCGCTATATCTGTAGATTAGATTTTTAAATATTAAATTTAAAAATTAAATATTAGCCTAGTATATTTTTGTTAATGCCATTTTGCTGCTATTACTTAAATAATTATGCGAAATTTTTACATTGTTCTGAACTAATAAAGATACAGGATGTCCCAAATTTGAGCGTTTTTCCAATGTTTCTGACAAATAAAACTCTTCATCAGTGCTAATTTATGACGAAAAAAAATGGTAATGAGAATGGATTTTTAAATAACTTCCGGAGTAGAACAAAAAAGTGAAATACTTTTGAACTAGGTACTTCTTTTCTAATTCTCATAAGGTAGAGACAAATAAATTTTACATTTCCATTACCACATTTTTGCCCGCTTTAAGATGACGTAGGTAATTGAACTTTTGACCCGACGTGGGCTTTCCGTTCCTCCGCAGTCATTATTAACTAGTACTGATGATGGGTTTTTTAGTCCGAAATATCAGAAAAATGTTAAGTGTGATATGCTGTGGAATTTAAAATTAAAATTAGTGTTTATTCATATGAACACAACATTTTTGACTATTTAAAAAGCAAAGTTTATGATGATCCTTCGGAGATGAATCGTCGAATCGTAAACTTAATAATGTATTTTGGTAGAAGGAAAAAGATGGCTGTGATGATGTGACATTTATTTGAAAAATATCTTTTTAAAAAACCTCGGTATAAAATTAAAACGATTTTCAAAAATATCTTTTTTCCCGGATATCTTCGGAAGTACTATAGATATCCTCAATTTCAAAACGGCATTTTATTGAGCACAAAATTGCGCAGCTTTGACACAATTTAAACTCTTCTACATGAAAACGTTGTTCATAAAAGGTTTTATTTTTTTTTTGCAATGGCTAGAGTATAGATAATTAAAGCAAAGTTGAAATATAATGGCTTTATTTCAAAATTTTCAAACAAAACATGTAATTTACAAATAATACATAATCAAAACAAAAGGTCAATAAATATGCAATGTTTGCATCAAAAAGGTTATGAACATTTAGAAAAAAACGTGAAAATAAACTTACATTTAACGACTAAATAGGTAGGTACTATTCATAAATATTGAATATATTCAATTTATACAACTGGTATTTTTTTACATATTACAACATGAAAGTTATATTTAGTTATTTAATTATAAATTTTAGCGCGCGCTATACCTGTAGATTTTTATTATTAGTTAAACGTCCAAATTTCTGCTTGAGACATTTTTTCCTTAAATTATTTTCGTGAGTTAAACACATGCTAACGAGTACCCGCAATTTCGTTTGAGTATGACGCTAACGAAAGGGATATAAATTGGCACTTAGATCACTTTATTTTTTAATAAATTCTAGAAACCACATTGTTGCTTTTTCATTCAATTTTTGTTCAACAGGGGCTTGAGAAATTTTTGTTTATACATTATTTCCGATTTTTTGGAACACACTGTACACATTTAAAACAAATAAAATGACATATACCTGATCAAGCGCTGTTTTGAAAAATTAACCATTTTTTTAAATAAAAAATATTGTATTATTTAAGGGGCGGTTTCATCCCCTTGAAATTTGATTTTTAAAAAAATCCCTTATCTCCACATCCTACGATCCAACCGTATGCTAAAATTTAGCTTTTGACGTCAAGAAGTTTAAGCAAAATCATGATTAATCAGTGGCCCGATTTTTTGAAACACCCTGTATAAATTTTTGAGAAAACTTAAAATATGTTAAATAACCAAATAAAATACTCGAGAGCTTAAGCGTTTTTCCGAAAAATAAACCGCTGTTTTAAATAAAAAATTCCTTCTTATTCAACCTCTACATTCTACTACCAACCTGTGTGCCAAAAATGTATCTTTTTACGTCAAGCAATTTGAGAAGAATCGTGATCAATCAGTGACCCGATTTTTTGAAACACCCTGTATACAATACAAAAAATAGTATTGAAAGGTCGCGATTACCAGACGATCATTTAAAAGAAAATCATATAAATCGGTGCAGTACAACTCCCTCACGAACTTGCTGAAAACTTTAGCTCAGTGTTTTAAATATATAGATTTTACAACAAATATTAAAAAGCACTAACACGTTTTTTTAAATAACAAACCAAACATAAATTGTTTCACTGAATTGAAATAGTAAGTATTAAATTTACCATCACGGTCAGGAAAGGAAACTGAAAAAATTATGTATTCGACAAAATTCTTATTAATCTATGTAGTTTATTTTCCAAATCTTTATTTTTGTGACTATGCATTCATTGTCAGAAAATTTAGGACTTTTTACAGTTTAAAAGTACTTACACTCATTAAAATGCAAAGACAGTTTTGAGGGATTTTTCAGAAAATATAAAATTATACATTTGACATATTTAACTTATTTCTGTCATTATTATTTGATCTATTCCAATCTATCCAATTTTATATTTTATATTTTCTGAAAATTTCCTCAAAATTGTCTTTGCATTTTAATTAGTGTAAGTACTTTTTAATTGTAAAAAAAGTCTTAATTTTTCTGATAATTATGTTATTAGAGAGCCCTGAAGAAAAAATGAATTATTTCGAAATTAGAAAAAAAATGTACTACAAACTTTTTGGCAGAATCCCTGTATATATATATATATATATATATATATATATATATATATATATATATATATATATATATATGTGTATTTATCAGGCGCCAAAAGGTCATGACCCATTTAATTTATTTTAAAAAGAGTAGTAATCAAGAGAAGAAAGTTCCAATACTCAGAGATTCAAAAAACATCAAATTCCCGCGACGTAACATTTGTAAGATTATTAGGACCCTGCATAGTTTATTCTTTATTTGAATTTTAGCAAGGACATTGGAAAAATAAGATACAAAATAAAAAACACCTGTCCAAAATATAGGAACGCCATTTTTCTTCAGTAATTGTCTTTCGCCACTTGAATACATATCGTGTTTAGAAAAATGATTTTCACATAAACTTTATTTATCAAAGAATATCCATTAAAAACATTTCAACATTGCCACAGTTTTGTATCCATTGACAAAGAATGTCGGGCCTCGACACAATTTAAAAAAGCTCACCAAATTATTTTTCTTTTATTGTTGCATCCAACATACGCACACTATTTTTCTGGCAGACATTATGGCTTTAATTAACAGTTTCACAAGAATGAAACCTACTCCAGTTTCTTAGAGTTAAAAATTCACGAGTTTGACTCGGAAACGAGCAAAAAACAATAACCACTATGATGTAAACAATACAGGTAACTGATTCGTACATCTCCGCCGACTATCCGATCTACCGCTGTTTCGCTGTAAACGGCTGGCAGCGCGAGGCGCCAAGGAAATGTCGGACATCTTTCCTGGCGGCGGCGCGCGACGATGTCGCCAGCTACATCTCGGACACCTTTTGTGCCACGAATTCGCTCATAAGGTTGCGCATCTTCCTTTTTCCTTCAATCAACTGGATTACTTACGTTTGACGCCTTTTTTATCCTGGATGTGGATTTTCAGCGGAACACTCACTCAGGCGCCAGTCCTTGGATTTTAGTGGTAAGGAACCCACTATGCTTCTAGGAAACTTTTAGACAGTCGAAGAGAAAAGGGTTCTATGTATAGTTTAAATAAGAAGCCGAGATTAAACTTAATGACTTTTATTCACTAAAATAAAAAAAATTATTCATATAGTTATTTCCTGTAAGGTCATACTATTTATAAAACTATACTAGGAAGTTACATGCCCTCTAATCTGATTTGATTTACAAATAAAAATAACATGCTTATTTCCTACGAGTTTTTTATATTAAATTAAAAAAAATGAAATTATAATAAGTAGTTCCGGACGGCAAATTTACGATGTATTTAATGAAAAGTAAGTGACATTATTCTCGGATAGCTACGGCCTATCTTACATTTAAACTAGTGTTCCTAAATACCATTTACTCGAAAAAAAATGGAGTGTGGCTAGATGGTATCTGTCGGAATATTTCGGTTGCCTAAATTCTAAAGCCATAACACAGCAAACAAAAAAAATAAAGCCATGTGTTTTTTTTAATAATTTTAGATGAACAATCGATACAGTACGGTACCAATAAAAAAAAATAAAACGGAAAATGATCAAATCCTACGAAGGAAGTCGAATTTAAAAAAAAACGGGTTATTCAGCCTTTGTTTATCGTTCGATATGCATCTTATTTCAGTATTAAGATAATTGAAAGAGGAGAACATAATCGACAGAACAGGACAAAGATGCAAAAGTACAATTTCAAGCTGACAACCGAATTCGTCTAGCCATCAAATCGCAAAAACCTTTCCAGTTTTTAACTTTAATAAAAAGTTTAAAATGTTACAATAGAATTTCGGCGTATTTACTAAGTTTAGTGGAGTAGAAGAACGGTTTAAAGATATATATTAAGTTGACGTCCGAATTCTTTCAGTCATAAATTCAAAAATACTCCTAAAGAGGGTTAGAAGTAAATTTCATGTTGAAGTCCGAATTTCTCCAGCTACATCCTAAAAGAAGTCCTTGGTTTTAAAGGAGTATTTATTTTATTTTGATTATTAACAGATCTAACAAATTCCAAGTCAAAGTCCGAATTCCTCCAGCCAACAACTTGAAAGGAGTCCTAAGTTTTTGAACCGTTATTTATTTTATTTTTATTATTATCAAAATTTTGCAAATCGGATTAGTTTCTAATTTTAATTTTTAAAATCTCAACACTTAGAAAATAAAATTATTAACCTGGATCTATATTTATTAATTTTAATATAACACCACCGCCGAATCGGTTAAAAATGTTCTGTAAAAATAAAGATACCTTTTATTTTTATTATTTCTCACCTAGTCCGGTTCCGACGTCTTATTTCGGCGATCGCGTATCTGGCCTGGCTGGTACATCCACTCGAAAACCAGTCGGTAAAGTCTTGGCACTTGGATTCTAAAACTTAAATAGGTGATTTCCGTCAGTGGTCGGTTGGTTGGTTCGATTATATTCGGTACAGGGGAGCATCACGCTTTCGATATGATCGAGGTGGGTTAAGGTTGATCTTCTGGAAGCGGGCGCTTATAAAATAAATTGTGTAGCTTGAAAAATAAATTTCGAAGATTTTCCCGATGTTTTCGCGAACGTATAGATTTTATTAACAATGTTCGAAAAAAAATCGGACTTGTATCGTTGAAATTAAGAAAGTTATCTTGAGGAAGCAACTAAAGTTGAAAAATTTAGTAACTCCGCTACATCCCCCTGTTACTTTCGAAAAAAAAATTAAAACAATTTTTGTTAACTCTAATTACCTTAACCGAGCACAATACATTAAATTTAAAGAATGACTTATGACTGGATTTATATATAACAATTGACAAGTTTAGCTATAAAGATTAACACTACGATTATGTTTAGTTACTTATTGAGACAAGAGCAAGTGTGAAATGCAGGAGAAGAAAAAAAAATCTATCTTACCTAAATGTACATATTGATATCGTAATTACTATAATAATCAATAATAGAATAAGTAAGTCGACACGATAGAGACCGATAATCGGAAATTAATTAACTTAATTAACTACTAAAGATTAATTAACTATATTTACAGGTGTCACGCTAAAAAAAGGAATTTATACAAAAAATATACACTACATGGTTCATTGTTCCTTCAAATCTTCCAGGTCATGCGACGTTTCTAGGAACAGGGACATTCATAGGTTAGGCAACCAATGTCACACTGTGTTCCTCTTTTGGCGGTACCACCGGTATGGGTAGTCTCGAAGGCCGGGTTTCAGTACAAGGGCATTGCTGGGATATATATTTCCTATGTTTACAGACGTGTTGTTCACGACTGATCTGGATCAGAGATCCGAGTCTTTTTATTGACTCGCTGGAGCCGGCTCTTGAAAATATTGTATCATGATTCTTTGGAAACGTTACAAAACAAAATAAAGTGTTCAGTTAGTGGTTCGGGTCGATTCAATGTATTATCGCTTGTATGTTTCGAGTCCGAAACCGAGCCGAGGAGCCGACGACCGATATAGCGCGATTTCCGATTATTGGAGTTACTGTAAATTTGAATTTGTTTTTTTCTCAGTGTAGTTTCCTGTACTAAGAAAATTTTAATGTATTTTTGTTAATGTCTTTAGGTCTCCAATAACCCACTTAAAACAAAACCGAGTAGGGATGGATGAAATTAAAATTTACCTATCATTATATCGATAACAATCGATAGGTATTGATAAATACCGGTAGGAACCGGTAGTTTTTGGTATTTATTGTAAAGTTAATGGTATTTTTCATTTCTCTATTGCTATCATGCATGCAGAAAAAAAAATAGTTTATCAAAAAAGTATCAGCAAGACGACTGGTTAGAATTCGAATTTTAACATAGTTACAAAATATGTTATTTTCGCTGCGCAGGAGACATTTTAAAGTGGTCCGTCCGTTCGTTACATAGCTTCTTGCCTCGTACAACAGTCAAAATATAGCTATTTATATAACTAGTTGCAAAATGAGCATGTTTACCGCACAACATATCACTTCTCGCTACGCTCGTGGTCCAACATATCGTTTGCAAAAAACTAGTTGCATCGTGTTTTATATAAGATTATTTGTAATTCAATTGTTACGAACAAATTAAAATTTTCAATACGTTTTATTTTCATTTAGATAGCATCAAACCATTTTTGTTTTTTCTATTGAGATAGCAATGCCACAGTCGTGATAAGAGTTACTTTGGAAAAGCGCCAATGTCAAGACATATTTGTCAAAATATGCACATTTCTTAATTTTGTGTTTTAAAATGAGCGACTCTGAAGAGTCCCTCCCTACCTTCCGACGTTGAAGAAGTTGCAAAAGTATTCAAACCCTCGACAATGTCCATGAGTCACACACATTTGATGTTACGAACAACAATATCTTCAATAAAAATGTAGATATAAGTAGCTTTACAATTTTGATTGTTTTTTTCCTGAAAAGGAATGCAGAAGGATATCGGCCAAAAAATCATTAACTTTTAGTAAGGAAGATTTTAGTAGATTTTTGATAGAAACTGCGCTTCGAATACGTTTGTGACTGGGGTTCTTTCATTAAAAAAAGCATTCGAGATACAAAGGCAATCATTGTGAGACTTTTTATAATAACCGAAGGTGATGTTGCTGGAATTAATCTGATGTCAGTAGTCCAAAAATATGTCTAAATGCGTCCAAGTCATGTGCAAAATAATCGTTCTTTCCATCGATATAGAAACAGAAAATGCCTTATTCAACCATTTGGCATCAACACTTTTTCTGGTATCCCAAAAACATTGCGACATTTCTTGGCTTGCAAAATCTTAAATTACACACTAGTCATGCACTCCGCAGATTATCTGCAACGTTGCTATCAGATGGTGAATCAAACGATACAAACACATGATCGATGGAACTCCAACGTTGCTGCTGAAATTATGTTGAATCTATCAATAATATGAGAAAAATAGCTTTGAAGATACTTGGACAAAATACATCTACAAATATCGCCGCAAAGTAATTGGTAAGCATAACAATGGAGTCTTACGTGGCTCACTTTGTTAACAATGATGAGGATGATATATCATCTCAGATATAATCTAATAATTCTAATGAACAAAAGGTAGTAGTATTTCGCGATTATACACTTTAAAACTGCACGTTTACTATTTAAAAAAATCAGATAAGTAATTTCTCAATAAAAATGTTGTAATTAATGTTTATTATAATCTATTTAATTTTAGCACTAATTTTAGTAATAGTGCTAAAATAACCCCCTTTTTGACAATAACAATCAGCGTCAAAAGGATGACTTTTCGTAACTGAATTGCAAAAACATATTAATATAATATAAACATGCGTTTTTATAGGGGGTAGTATTGCAATATTTGTGATCGCAAAACTTTTCCAAAAATATAAGTTTTTTTCCGATGTTTGTAATCTCTAGAATACGCGAGAGTGTATGTAGTTTTTCGATATTTTCAAGGGGTTAATAGTTAAATGATTATTATGAATTTTTTTAAAAGCATTATATTGTGTTTGTCAATATTAATGATCCCTACAATATTATGTACCTAAACGTTCTTAAGCACTAACATCGCAGGAGTCATTGGTATTGACATTTTTAGTGGCATACTATTAAAAAAATCTTATTTTGATAACATGTTTTCCGAATGAGTAAAAACATTGCGAATTTAAATATCAAGATATCACAGTGGTTATTGGCGTAGATTTTGTTACGCGAAAAAATTAAGAAATGTATTGTAAAAACGCGTAAATCGATTTCAATAAAATTAAGAAAAAAGTAGGACAAGTATTTTTCTGGCTCTAAATAATTGACTATTGAGTCAAATCTATAGGTTTTCCTTAACCATATATTTATTTTTTGATACCTTATTTCTTTGGGTATGGGTTAATAATGAAAACACATTATTACCTAACAAAATAAACTGTACTGGGGTCCATTGCACTTACAATTTTCTAGAACATGGTAATATAATTATTATATAAAAAGCGTTATTGACAGAAAATCAACAAATCAATACAATAACTAGAATTGAACTTTGTATCTTTAAGAATCGAAAAAAAAAACAAGCAGCAACAAACAAACAGCTCAGGGATTGACATATCAAATGTTTTGTGTACAACATAAAAATCATTTAGTATTGTTAACATTCATCAAGATTTATAATTACATACCGAAATAACCTTATAAGATATAAATTGTGCCTCCCCCCACTAAGCAGGATATGTAGATACTTATTTTTTTTGTTACTTACACATGCACAAAATTTCAAAGTAATACATTCAAGCATTTTAAATTTATCACGGAAACTCTTTTACGGAAAAAGACTGAAAATGGCGCCATTTCACCGTTTTTATTTGTTTTAATATGCTTTCTATAGGATGATGATGATTACCCAAGTGCTATTATAAATACTTTTTAAAAAAATTGTCTAAATTGGTCAAATCTCCTCGAAATCGATATTCATTGTACGTAGAACCACGGTAACTAATACAATATAAGTGCCATCTGTATATAATGTATGTAAAAAATTCGCCCTAAAACCATATAAAACGCGATATTTTTAGTAAACCCTCTTCTTCCTCATTCACTCTCCCCATACACTTAAAATTATTGATACAAGAAATGTTTTGTGGTAAGAATAAAGTTATTTAATATTTCCGGGAACAATTAAGATTTATAATAACCGAAATAGCTTTACAAGAAATTAGATTCCTTCCCTGGGTACCTGAGGATATTTTAACGATGATGCCTTCGGTGCCTAACCTGGTGCTAACCTGGTGCTAACCTGGTACCGATATACCATCATACATTTCTTGCATCCGAGCTTCCAGCTTCGCTGTCTTCGGTTTTTTATGTTATGGCTTTACTTTACAAAAGTGTACTACTACCTTTTTAAGTTTCCTTTGTGTTCACAGCGTGTTGATTCTATTCAGACAAAACGGAATTACACTTAATAACATTGCTTCTTGAATACGAGGAAATAGCCGATTAATCATGAAATGTCATATGTTGGTTAATTCTCCATTTGACAATTTTCTTGTTGGATAATATCAATATAATATTTTGTTAATACATTTTTAATATTATTTCTTTAAAAACTTAAACTAAAAAAAGTATATTTTGTAATAATATACTCTAATTGTCTATTATACATGCATTTTTAACATAACTAAAGTAACAGTAGACGTTTATAAACATACAAGTTTTATGAAGTTTTAATTAAAAAAGTGGTTCATCTCATCTGCAAAAAAGATGTTTTGTGCAATAATCTAATATTTTCCATACTTGAATTTGTCAATAAATTTGTTTCATGCTTAAAAGTATGTCTCCTACAAGATTATTGAATTAAATCTATTTAAAAAACTACATTTTTTTGAATTCAAGGGAGAAAAATAACCAAGAAAAAGTGGATTTTCAGAGGAATAACGTTTCCCGTAGATCGTTAATCGAAAACCAAAGAAAGGTTAAAACTTTAATCCAAGAATTCCTTCATCTCTTCAGTTGACAAGACGCCAGAAATAAGACGATTCCTAATAGCGATCTAAAGTTTAAGTCACACCTGTTTAAGCAATCTAAGGAAGTTTAAAAAATCATGAATTATTCAAAATGGCCTGCATTTCGTGTAGGCACAAAATAATTACATAAAATAATTTTTTAGAAATTCTAAATGAGAAATTATTATAAAACTACACTTTTAGTTTTTTTATTAGTTTAATAATATACCGGAGGAAAATAATGATTTCCCCAATTGTTAATAAATAGAACATTCTACGTAAAAAGTAAATGTGGAGGAAGAAATAAACGCTAAGTCAAAATAAATGCTACATTTACCCCTCTCCAAAAAAAAAAATAGGCTATGTTAGTAGACTATGTAAAACTCTATTAAGTTTCATTATACAGCAAATTCACCTAAATCTCGAAACTACGTGTGTTATCCGCGATAAAAGTGTCAATATTGGTAAGGACATAATTGATTGTAGTCAAATTTGGTCAATTTCGGTAAAATCAAATTCAGTGAATAATTAGAAACTTAACGCTACTTCTTTAAAAACACAGAATTCAAATGATGTGGGCTACATAAGAACATCTGTGGAATCCTTATTTATTAAGAATTCACATCCACTGGACTTTTATTTAATAATATCTACAAATTAACCAAAATCTATACTAAACTAAAACCCAAGTTATGTTAATCTAAATTAGCTGTTGATACAAATTTGTATGGTTCATATAAATCCAAAAAATCGAAACCAGGGGAATAAATCAATACCAACATTTCCTGTGTTAACTTGGATATTAAATACACTGTATCGACAACTCTAGAAATCACCCGAATAAAACTACCAAATAGACAACATAGTAAAAACCATGAAAAATACTCAGATATGCGACATATCTACATCTATATAAACCAACTAAACTACAAAAACCATCTACCTTACCTAGACGTTATTTAAAAAAACATTGCAGCAAACCCAGAGGTATTCTGAAGTCGCATTCATAGAAAAATGTTATAATGTTATATATGGCATTTTCCTGCCTTGAAATGTCTTCATTTTCTAATTCATAGCCTAAATTATAAAGTTCCCTTTTAACTAAAAAATGCACAAATTTAACTACTAACTTGGAGGTAAATTTATCAATAGCACTAAGCAGAAGTTTATTTTTAAGCCAGATGTAATCTTCTACATTAAAAGAAATATCTCCTTTTAGAGTTAAGAGTTACGTTCATATGCCTCGTGGAGACTGACGCCTTACATCAATGAAAATATCCTTTAAAGACTTAGTTACTATAACCAGGAAATTTTTCTTGATGAATTTGTATGTCTAAGTTTAAATATTTATAATAGCCTTCAGATATGGTAATGTGTCTTCAATAAACTAAAGTTGAAGGCGTTAACCCTGTTACCTCATGTTTGGATGTGTTAATTGCCTGCTGAATTCTTGCTAGATTTTGTGCCAATTTTGATGTGAATCACTATAATAACTATTCCGAAGGTTTTATTATTCCTATCTACAAAGTTGCACTAGAAAGAATAATGTGGATTGAATCTGATATTATATGTATAAGTTTTGCTAAAATTCCTAAAGGTGCCCGAAGTAAACAGACTTCCATTATCACTAATCAAAATAGCTGGTTTCACGAGCAAGGAAAACTTTATCTTCCAAGACTTGTTCAACCACGTGAACTTTAGCGCTCTGTAATGGAAAAATCATGGTATACATTTTAAACCAGGAAGATATAACTAAGATCCATTTTTTGATCCACCTTTTGACTTTAAATCAACCTCAATAACCTGAAATGGAAATGACACTGTTTTTTCTCTACCCACAGGACTCATCGGAGGGGGATTAGGAGACTTTTGTGCAACATAAATCCAACAGCTATTGACTAATTTTAAAACATCTCGGCGCATTTTTGGCCAGTAACAACGCTTTTCTAGAAGAATATAAGTTTTGAAAAATCCAAAGTAACCACGGTTTAGAAGGCTGTGACACAATTCAATAATTTCCATCCTTAGAGACTTAGGAACCAAAAATATCCATTCAGGAATATTAATACTCATATGAATACGATTCGGTATAAATGCATACACAAAGTCATTCTCAACTTAGCTTTCTTGACAATGTAAAATTTTTTGACACAAATTATCGAACCAAGGATCAATTTGATCCACGTCAATTTCAGTTACAATTTTTTCGGGAATACTAAGCCCTATATCCTCATATTCATCAGCTACAGACGGTAGAGGGGAAAGAGCATCTGGAACCACATTATCTTTAGCTTTTCTGTTCTGTTCAAAATTATCTTGTCTCAAGCGGATTTACCAACGATCTAATTTACCACTAGGGTTTTTAGGAAAACAACAACAAATTCTAATGGTTGGTAATTACTGTGAAAGGAACTCCTTTAACATATAACAGAAATTTTTCATTATCAAATAAGAGTAATTTTCTTCAGTTCTGAATGACGTACTAATATGCAATAACATCAATAATTTGGGTTAAAACACCACCAAGTCTAATCATCTCTCTGAATATTTAGAAAAATCAAGAAGTATGGGGATGACACTAGCAAATCGTTAATTTTAACAAAATATGATTCAGCAATCCACTTGATAGATTGACCCTTCTTTTTAACGTTTCAAAAGATTATTAATAGGAGAAACTAGGATTGAGAAATATTTTATAAACCGACAATACCAAGAGCAAAGATCAACAAAGTTTTTTATCTCAGTATTATTTGTGGTCGATGATAGTTGACCATGGATGAAAGTTTATCAGGATCTTTGCGAAGAAAATTCGAACCTACTACAAAGTTTAATAATTTTAGAGGAGTTTTAAAGAAATCACACTGGTCTAGGTTAATAGTTAAACTAGCCCCCTTAAATTTGTCTTTGACATCAATTAAAAGATCTTGCCTGAAAATCTTTTCATAACGAGGGCAACATATAGTAACGACAAGATGTTGTTGAGTTTGCGCTATATTCTTGAGACCAAAAAGCATTGTAACAAATTGAAACAGACCTCTACCGGTAAAACCAAAAGCAGTTTTTTCTTTTTAAGATTCAGCCATCATCTATGTATGAAATGAATTTAGCATTACGTAATGATGTCAGGAAATTCTCAATATTGGATAACGGATAGCTATCAGACTTTATGAGTTCATTCAAAGGACGTCTACTGAAAAAGAAACTTATCTCTCCAGAAAGTTTTTTAACAAGCAGTATTGGGGAACACCAAGCGCCCTGAGATGGTTCTACCACACCGAATTTCAACATTTCATCCAATTCTTGGTTGAGAATTTTAGACATGTAAGGTGACATTTGGAAAAGCCTCTTTTCAAAAGGAGGCATATCCCCCGTATGAATAGTTAGTGTTGTTTTATTTGTATGACCCAATCTGTCTTCTCTACTAATTTCTTTAAAGGGAGGTATTATTCTATCTGCATGAAAACGTTGATTATCTAAAGAATATAACTGACAAGATCAAGTGCTTAAAGAAAAGGAAACATGTTCTTACACATTAAGTTGACAATGATTACCTAAATCACTCTGTATGTGCCATAACAAATATTTAAAGTTTACTAAAATATTGATTTTTTTTTATAAAGTCTCAACCCAAAATCAAAGTTTATTGTAATGACGGAACCACCAAAGCATGAATAACTTAACTACATTTGTCAATGACAATTGGTAAATCTGTAATACCCTTAACCTTCTATATTCTATATATTTTTAAGGCAGTATTAATTTTAATATTAAAATAATTCAAAATATCAACACAATTTCAAAAGATCATGTGACTTCAGAATCTAATACTACTATATCACGATCAAATAATTTTATAGTAACTATGGTCTGTGATCTAACGATTTATCAATAAAGAGGGACTTGATCATTATTAATCATAACATTGGTAAATCTGTAATACCCTTAACCTTCTGCTGTTTATCATCGGCAGTGCAAATATTTTTAAGGCAGCATTAATTTTAATATTAAAATAATTCAAAATATCAACACAATTTCAAAAGATCATGTAACTTCAGAATCTAATACTACTATATCACGATCAAATAATTTTATAGTAAGTATGGTCTGTGATCTAACGATTTATCAATAAAGAGGGACTTGATCATTATTATTTGTAAAGGAAACCTTATCAGGCTTAATTTTCGTGATATAAATTTAGAAACATTTTCAATCCAGTTATTCCAATCACTTTTATTAAAATAATTTTTAGAGGTTTTATTTTCCATTTTTAAATTATAGTTGCTCAGGTTAGCATTATTATTTAGCTTAGAGGCTTTAGACTGAGGGTTTGTAAAACTGCCTCCTCGATTCAACATCCTTATTGGTTTTTTAAACATTTAGGGTAATTAACTCTTTTACATCGTGTTTTCCACATTAAAAACAAATAAGCCCTACATTCAGAATAATTGTGATTTTTTAATTTACTATTCCAACAAACAACAGAATTTTGTGTTTTGCCACTCTGGTTTTCAGTTTTACTTATGTTTTTATTTTGGCTAAAATCCAATGTATAAATTTCACCTTTAGGTTTTTTTGTTTTTCTTTGTTGACAAAAATCAGATAGTTGTATAACTGTATTTATATCAATTAAAGCTATTTTATCAATGAAGTGAGATAAAAGATTGTCTAAAAAAAAAGAGCTTCCAGGTGAGCAATAAAAACAACAGTTTTAATTTGATCCCGAAGATCATCATCAATGTGATTATGAATATTTGTTTTAGTTTACTAATTAAATATTTCCAGTCTGAAACAATTGACTTAACATTACGATGCCAAACAAAAGCATCACCTGTAAAAAATTCTGCAGCAGCATTAAATAATACCCTTGCTTGAGCAAGTTCTGTAGTTTTTCCTAGGAAAGGATAAAGTTTTTTAGAATCCCCATTAAAATTAATCTGCCATTCACTAATTGGTAAATTCCGTGTGGTACAGCTATATTAATAACGGGAACAGAAGTGTCCAGAGGTTCAGAAGGTTGGTTGTCAATAAGTGTGTCATACAAATCCGCTTTTAATTTTATGCAAATTGCAATAGTTTCCTGATTATTCTGAAATTATTTTTTATCAACCTCAGAAACAGGAATCCGTCTTGCCCTACCAATCACATGAGCTATTCGTGATTTGACTCTATTAGATGCTGAATCGAGGTACCTTCAAAATCTTTCTATAACTTTGGTAATAAATATTTTCAATATTGTGTATTATTTTTCTGTCATACGTAAGACATTTACTTTTTGAACATTCCGTAGATAAAATAATCAAAATTCAGAATAAGAATCATACCTAAGTTTTAAAAATCAAATACAAAACAAAAGTAAAGTAAAATGTACTGCAAATAATATTCTGCAAGTTTTGTCAGACTCTCTATATGAGTTTGAGATTTCTTCTGGTCAATTTTGATATAAAAGATCATATTCTTTAAGATGTTTATAGCGTTGTAAGTTGTACATTTAATTAGAATCAGATCTATAAATAATTAATCAAGTATAAACAGCTGATTTTTTTTGTATATTGTCAATATATCTCTGTCAAAAGAAACCTGAGTAAATACTCGAATATTACAACTCTTAAACCAATAACTTCCCAAATACTTACTCCACATAAGTGTAAGTATAGAAAAAATACATGAATATATATGACCCTAAATGGTTTTAGTAAATCGTTATAAATGAAGAATATACTATTATGTATCAATTGTTGTCAATGTATCAATGGTATCATAATCTAATGACTCAACGAGGGTTTACCTTCGATTATATAAAACAATATTACTAAAAAGACTGTTAATATTCGAAAAGTTAATATTTAGCACTCCTTTACAGCTAGTGAAATACGATTAAAACATATTTATCACAAAAAGATATCAAAATGATAGTATCTTCAATGTTATTTCAATTATGATATATGATATCGAGATACCAGAATACGAAAGTAGCTTAAAATAGTAATAACAACAATTAAAGTCACTTCACTATGTTGACTATATAATGCTACTCCTGTACCTAAAAGTGTTTTATTAAAAAAAAAATGTAATGAAAAGATGCAACAAACTCCAAGTTCTGGGCGCTACTTTTACTATATCGACTTTTGTCCCTTGTCAGCCATATGGCAGGTCCTCATGTCAAAGGACGCGTTCGAGCAACACCGTCTCTACTAGAAAGCCTTGAAACGACCGTTGACAGCTTGCGATGAGTCATCACTAGTAGTAAATATTTGTAGTTAACTGTTATCTGTAAATTCGTTTACGGCGTGTTTTTGCATTCGTTTTTACAAATAAATTAGAACATTAGTAGTTTTTAACTATTTCTGTATATATTTGTATTAGTGTTATTAGTTTTGAGACGTGCTATAAAACTTCCGTCAAAATAGAAGTTTGTGGTAGTGAGGTTAACACTTGAATTCTAATAAAAAGTGGATTTGCAAAGAAATATGTGAATTTAGAACAATGCCCTTTATTTGTTGTGTACCTAATTGCAATGGAAACTATTCGAAAGGACCTAATGTTCATTTTTTGGGTTTACAAAAGACGAAGAAAGTCGAAAAAAGTGGCTTCATGCAGTAAAAAGAGAAGGTTTTACTTTAACTGCCAACAAAAGCATTCATAGCACAACATAACTGTTTACTTTAGTGCCCTTACCTCTTCAGTAACCCAACCATTCAAATTAAATTTATGTGGCTCCAGCTATTATTTAATTTTAGTGGAAAGCACAGGTCGTAAAAGTAATGAAAAGTCTCATGAAAAAATATGTATTTCAACTCGACTAGATCAGCTTCATAGATATTTTGTAAGTTTTGTCAACTTTTTTGTGAAAGGTAATTATAAAAGATTTGATGTTTAACTTGATACGTTTATACATCTGCATTTCCATTGAGACAAATGTGGTTCCACAATCCGAGCCTTACGATCAGAACATCCCATTTTAAACCCCATTTATTTGAAAATTAATAAAAATATTGTCTAATCTAGTCTAGCTAGGTAAAACCTTGGCATTGAAACTCTGCCAAATTTAATACATAGTACATTAACAAAATTCTCAATTTTTGCAGATTCTGATAGCAAAAATACAATCAATCTAAATTTATGTAACATTGTATATTTTATGTAATTATTATTCTGCTATTTTGACAAAACTTATTAGCTTTTTAATATTATATTAGTATCTTTTCCTTAGTTTATACATACATAAATATATACATATGTATATATTTGTGTATTTGTTAATTAGTCTGTGAATAAAATTGTGATAAAAATGTAGATATTGTTTCATTTCAAGATATTTGGTATGTTGGTTTGTCATAATAAATAATAGAATATTATTTCAGATGAAGAAAATCCTTCCTCTGACAGGAAAGAAAAAAGGTTTTACAAAAACTAGAAAATTCATTAAAAAACTGATTGTTTCTCTTTTCAACAAATTTTACAGAAGCAGATTTTGTTGCGTTATGTTTTCCTACAAATTGGAATTAAAGTAAATTAGTAAATTGTTAGACAACATTTTTCGTCATGAAGCTACATATAAAACTGACTAAAAAGCACTGTTTACACTAGAAAGTGCTTTATATCACACATGTGTTAAAAAAATTTCAATACTATAGTACCTATTTGAAAGACGGTAAGTAAAACAACTCAGTTTTTCAATACTAGTGTAAATAGTCCTACTGAAGACTCTTTGTGGTTGTAAGAAAAATAGTTTACTATAGAGAGTTATTCTGTATAACCAAATTTTCCCAATGCTGATTTATAAAATTACTTTTTGTTGCATATATTATATTTAAATAACTGACTAAAAGTACTTTTTTTATAATTAAAGTTTTATTTAAACATTTTAATACATATAATTTGTTGTAGAGACTATGACAAAAAAATATATATTTTACAGTTTTTTATTTTCACTTAAAAATATATATATATATATATATATATATATATATATATATATATATATATATATATATATATATATATATATATATATATATATATATATATATATATATATATATATATATATATATATATATATATATATATATATATATATATATATATATATATATATATATATATATATATATATATATATATATATATATATATATATATATATATATATATATATATATATATATATATATATATATATATATATATATATATATATATATATATATATATATATATATATATATATATATATATATATATATATATATATATATATTTATAATCTTCTCGCTTAGGCTATCACTCCCTCCAATCAATCCACGCTTATCTAGTCACAATGCTGTAGGTAGCATTACGGTTTTTTTCAAATATTCCCATTAGTTTTGTGTTCTTGCCCTCATTGTATGGTCTTTATGCCATCTAAAGTGTTTCTTACTGAAAAGAATAAAAAAAGATAGAGGCAGCAGATAAATATTCATTAGTCTGCAAATGTCTGATCGGAAATAGCCATATTCAGAAATATTCAAATATTGCCATAAGCGGTAATTAATAATTTTTATCAAAAAAATATTAATACATTTTTATACTATAAAACCAGTTTAAATTTTTATAAACACTTGAGTAAATCATCCTTTTAATATTTTTCAGTTAATAAAGCATACATTTCTCAGTTCGGCTGATAAACACTTTATTTAGATGACATGTATAATCGATGATTACCACAACCACCCATAAAACATATCCAACTCCCAATAAGCTAAAAATTATTAGGCTGGGATGTTCAGACAAAATTAATCTGTTTCATGATGTTTGTGGTAAATAACTTTTTAACATATAATTTAGATATATAGAACAGAATTAGTAACTGAAACACAATACACTCTTTAAAGCTCAATAAAACTTACCAATTAATATACCCAATAAATGAATAATTATTAAAAATAAAATGCATATTACCTGTGAGTGGTTTATATAATGAAAGTGGGAATCTTTTACTTATCACACAGGACAGAACTAAAATTCAAATGTTCTTCCTTCCGACTAACCAGGTTTCATTTAGCAATTATTGGCCTACTGTTTTCTGGCATATTTCAGAATTTTTTCTTCCGTGTACCGTTTTCTGCCAAACAATCATCTATGGTTTTTACCCCATCTGTTACGGATACATTATGGTACGCAAATATTAGCAATGTAGCCATATGATGACACAACAATTGAGCTCTAAAGCATTTGCACATAGATTCCTCATTGCCATTCATTAAATTTAATCTGTAAGTAACAAATTCAAAAATAAATTATTGACAAAGTATATTAAAATCCAGTAACAATGGTTTCAAAACTAAATACTGTTTTAACACATTTTATTTTTGCAATATGAGTATCTGCCTAAAACCTCAACCTTCTAAATAAGATCTCTCTTATATTTGGAAAAGCATTCCCTTCGATTATAGGGAGTTCCCCATCAAAACCAGGTTTTTCACACGGTTTGAATCTAGCGCGTTTTCTTCTTTGCAAAAGCTAGAATTATTGTTGAGTATCTGATAACTGATTTCGGTGCTATAATAATCTAAAAAGTAAAGAAGGAATCATAGGCAAAATACACATATCTATATGGTTATTTAAGTAAAAATCAATCTTTATTTATTAGAAATCGACAATATACACTTGTAATTATTCGTAAGTATACTTACATGTAACAAAAACTAAACATTCACTTGAAAAATCAGGAAAAAAGAACTTATTTTACGATTAATCAATGTAAACAAACTTCCAAAAGTGAACATTGACATGCCATGACAGCGCTTAACAATATGGCCGCCGTGACGTCACAACTCCAGCTGTTGCGTGAAAAACTAGTTATGATGACTCATTGATGCCAGCTTCCAGGCTTTCTAGTAGAGTCGGTGTTGGTTCGAGGTTAGAAGCATACTGCTAATAGTACATGGCAGCAACTTCAAGATGGGTATAAATCAACTTCTTAGTCCCATGAAATTTACATTAAATCCATATGAAGGCATGAGTAAGATCTTCACTACCATTCACTCCAGAATCAGTTGAAGAAAATAAAATTCAAACTATTATTTAAAGATTTCAGATCATTTTGGTATTGAAACAAAGCTTCAGTGTAATAAGTAAAAATCTTCAGAATAAAATGTTCAGAATAACATCTTCATAATAAAAGCTTCATAATAAAATCTTCATACTAAAACCCTAAAATGACACGAGATATTGTAGGATGCTTATTAAAACTACAATTGTTACCGGTTTACCTCGTTGATAAAAAATTCAGACATGTTGTTTAAAAAAAGTATCTTACTTTATTTGAGCCATCGGATGATATGATGAAAATACAAAAAGTTATCTCCTACGAGATTATTGAACTAAATTCATTTATAAAAATTGCATTTTTTTGAACTCAAGGCAGGAAAATACCCAAGAAAAAAACAAGTGTTTAACCAAACCCAATTCACATTTTTATTAATTATACGTTTTGTTAAAAAAAAAAACATCATCTACCTGAACGGGGATTCGAACACATATGCTTTGCATCCAAAGCCGAGAACCCTAAGCCAGGTATCTCATACTGAATAATCTTTGTTATGACTGGCGGATGCCGTAATCGAAAAAAAAAGAATTGTTAGACGTCAATTTCTTCACCTCTACTTTTGACAAGACGCAAAAAATAATAAGATGAAAGACAAAATAAATGTTAGAAAACATTCAAGAAACAATTGAAGTTACGGATTTTTTCCTTAGAATGACAAAAAACACGCCAACTCATAGATGTTCTATTCTATTTTTCACAATTTCTCTAAGATAACTTCTGGATTTTGTTTCTTTTTTGTAAATCTAATTTGTGCACACAAGAATTATTTTTAGTCATTTTTTAACACTATAATTTCATTTTTGTGTCTTTGTACATATAGACTGTAAATATTTAATTTTTACCGCCTTGTCTGGAATATGTATGTCAACGCATAAAGTGAAAAATAGGAAATAAGCGTACTGTCTGTAGAATAATAAAATTACACGTTAACATTCAAGAAAGAAATCTGAAATTTTGATAAACCAAAGGTTGGTTTTCCAACACACAAATGCAAGTCGAAAAGGGCACTTATCATACAATTTCCTTGACCTCTTGTATGGTGTATGGGATCCCCGCTTCTAGCTCTGGATGCTCATCTGATGACTTTTCGTTTGCGGAAGACACTATTTGTTAATTTGTAAGCTAATAGATACTGGCAGAAAAATTAGTTGTTGATCGGAATGCTGCCAAGCAAGCCAAGTTTGACAAATTCGTTTCTGACTGTGCCGTCAAGTGGTTCGCACCCAAATTTAAAACTTACACTTAGCTGAATTAGAAATTTAAGAAAAATTTAAATTTTTAATGAACATTCCTTTTTATTTTGCATGCTTTCTTTCCATGTTGTGTTATATGGCATGTTTACGTGTATACCTATATATGTAAAACTGTATCTTTTCCTTAGTGCTTTATGAATATTTTTGGTTACTTAGTTGAATACAATTTTTATTTAAAGTTGTAAATGTAGCTGATCTATATCATAATTCTTTTAAAAATATATATTATTACCTACACTTATATGTAATTGAACATTTATTGCAATTTGTGTCTTGAAAATAGTTGAGAATGCTAAACTTGACATGACATGTGAAGCTATTAACCGGGATCGTTGACTAATATGCCATAAAAATTTGCTTTGATTATACGTTCTCAAAATCATACTTAACCCACGGCCTTAATATCTGTATAATAAATTCAAAACGAGCATTCACTACATCAATATCAAATTTAGCCATTTTTAACTCCTCCTATATAAAACAATTCAGAACCTGGGGTCATTTTTCATGACATCAAAAAATACAGTGATATACCTAACAAATTCAAAAGTGTATCAGTATCAAGATTTAAAAGCAAAATTAAAGAAATATTATTTGATAGTCAATCGTTTTGTCATCTTTTAGGATAAATAGCTTTCAGCAATACAAACGTATGTTTTTTTTATTTCTAAATATTTTCCCTTTTCGACCACATCACAGGTCATGATTTTTGGTAGAGCGGCTTCTCGATTTAGGTAGACGTGTTTAGCTATAGTATGTATTATCCTAAATAATGAGACATTTACAATAACAGAAACAGCGAAAAATTTGGGATTATTCTTGGAGCTAAAATTTACTCATGATTTAATAGGGGCAATTAAATTTGAAAACTTAAGGGCCGTTTACCCTAATAGGCATTTGTTTGATTTTAAAAAAAGTAAAGATTTAAAAACAAAATCAAAGAAATATTAGTTAATAGTAAATAGTTTTGTCATATTTCATGATGTTTATACTGTTTTTTAATTCATAACTATTTTCCTTTTATCACTGATGGTAACTGTTGAATTATTTCACTACGTAACTGTAAATTTCAAATTGTTGTAAATTGTCAATATAAATTACAATACGAAATTTTCGAGTTAAGTGTAAGAGCGTTTGCTCACTGCGAAAACAGTTAAGTGCGAATTTTGCTCTTATCGTTATATTGTGTATTTTGACAATAAAAGCATTACCATTATTAATATTATTATTATTACTATTATTATTATAACTATTATTATTAATATCATTATTTCAAAAACCAGTATTAGATAGAAAACAATCAATACAGTTAATGCAAAAAGTAATACAATTTTGAAAATCAACTTCATTCAGTTAGATATAATTATCTACTGCAAGTAATTCGAAGCTATACACTCTTTTCCTAATCTCATTGCCAGATAATGTGTAGGTTAGTTTTGCGGTCAAATCTATAAAGAGATTAACTTGCAAGACATTACGCGAGGAATTTCAAAATCTAGGAAATAGAGATTATGCAATAACAGTAGAAGCTCCCTAAAGAAGACTGTTGTTCAAAGAGTATAGGATTTTCATCCGCCGCGGCCGTTAAGTAGCTACAATATCTGGATGTCCATTTCTTAATATCAACTCACCTGGAATTCATTAGAGAAATCTCTGCCAATGTGGAAAAATAGGACAATTTATTTATATCGTTCTTGCTTGTTTTCAAAATGTGTTTAATTTGGAAATAATTAATTTTGTAGTAAGGTACCCACGGTTTTGAAAAAGCCTTGGATTCGTGGACATCGGTTTTTAGACATTGATTTTCGACGAGTTCTTAAGAATTTATTGCTGGCTAAAAATAAGTCACATAATCCCATTATCTAGCCATGACCCGTGAGCAAATAGGTGTGCAAAACCGGTGCTGGGTAAAATAAAGTATTCTATTCAATCTTTTCATTCGAGGCGAGCCGGTGGCCGAGAGCGTAAAGCTGTTGGTTTACACCGAAGTTGGTGTCGGAGGTCCTGGATTCGAATCCTAGGTGGGTGCACGACTTTTCAAGTCTGCAGCTAATATTAGTGGTTTAAAAATACAACAGGGCAGAGTGTAAAATGAATTTCATTTTCCTCACTGCCATTCACGCCGGTAACCAGGCCGGGGGGAAACGGATGTTCCCGTGATAGTTTGGGGGTTAATTCACATACCCTCTCAGGTGGAGGGGATGGCCGAGGTTCGGACTCTTTGATAAACTGTAGGGCAAGTTTGGCTGACATTGCCCAGACGTAAGTTCCTTCCCCCATACTAAAGGTGATTCTGCCCCCCCTTTCCGCGCACCCTTCCATTCCTCCTATATGTTACGACTGAACATATGTTTTGTGTACCACTCGGATCATCGGGCAGGGTCACGTTACCCGACCAATCCCGAACAACCACGAAAAACTAACTAGGCCTGGCCGAATACCTACGGGTAAAGGCCATATCAAAGGAACAACAACAACAAAATCTCTTCATAACGCAACTAATATATACGCTCAATTATGAGCTCAACGGTCTCGTATCATGACCTTTTCTATTAATTTGAAGAAAGGGTGTTTTTAAATTCTTTGTAATCAATTTAGGTTTGAGCCATAAAATACGACTCATTAGCTACTATCAGTAAGAGAGTAGTAATGTAGTTCTAGTATAGTGTATCATAATACATTTAATTAGTATATTCCATTTATGTAGATCGTTTAAGTTTCTTCCCCTCAATTTTGACAGCAAACGAGATATTCCTTTTTGCGCATACGCATAAGGACTGTTCAGGTAACCTTTCGGTTTGAAAATAGAATTTAATTTTTGCAAAAAATATATATGGAATACATACCAAATAAAAGAGTAATAAATTAGCCTTTACTCGGAACTTCCCTCGTAATGAATTCCACCACACAGAGATCACACATTATTGCATTCGCAGTTAGTTATTTGGTAATAATTACATAATAAACATGAATGGGAACGTGTCATACGAGGGAGTTTCCCAGTAGTAAATCTTTTCTTTTCTCAAGAAAAATAAAGTATGTTTTAAGTTATATAATACGCATGCAATTTTTCTATATTAGCTTTGTTGTTAATAGCATCCATCTAACATAAAAGGCTGGGAAACCTGCATTAAATAAAAAATTCAATGCTATCATCAATATTGTAAATTTTACCATGTTCCACGTTGTTTTTATTTTCATATTTAAATGTCCTAATTGAAAAATCAATAAACTTACAAATGGTGCTACAGGTGCATTATAATGCCCACCCCTTGGAGGAACGTGTGGTTGTCTAGCATTGATGCCGGCTGCCTTGTTGGAATTCTGAGTTGATATTCCACTCGTGCTACTTCCCGCACCTTTAAGCGGTGGCTGTTGCCCACCTTGTACATGTAGCCGATTTCGGAGTGTCACGAGTTCGGTGCTCAGGCTGCGTAGCCGCTGTTGAAGGTGAACAGCTTCATTAGATGAAGAAGCATCTGGAAGACAATTATAAACAATAATAAAAAATGCATTTGCATTAGTAAAAACAATAAAAAATTACTAATTTTATTTAAGCCTTTCTATTAATTTTTATGAACGATATATATGAATACATATCAGTCTATCTTCAATTCTGTGGACGAGTTTTTTATCCACTTCTGTTGCCCCTAGAGACTTGAAACCTAGTTTTTTCATATCTATTTTGATAAAATAATGTGTCAAAATTGTAGTCCCGTAACAGGTTACTTAGAGGAGCCAAGTACATGCCTTAATTTTAGTCATAACATTTTTTTTTAATACAGTCTTAACATTTCTGCAGCCAAATAACCCGCTTATTGTGGGAGCAGTACAGCCTTGTTTTTAAACCTAACCTAACCTAGAAAGTTAAAATATATTAATTTGACAAACATAAGTATTTGTTCATGTTGCTCTTTACGACCGAAGAACTTGGAAATAGAATTATACACAGGTCTCTTTGAGAAATATGTATGGCTTTTTTCAATTTCATAAGAACTAAAAGTTAAATAGTAAATGTTAAAAACAAGATATTTGTATAAAATACAATATTATACCAAACATATTTGCCGGAAATACAAAAAAAAGACATTTTACAAAATAGTTCTATACATAGTTGACGAAATATTAATGCATTGAAAATCTAGAACCTATTTATATAGGTGTTCTATTTAATAAGATACTCTTTATTTTGTTTAACCAATTCGAAGAGGTTCAGATTTGTTAGCCAAATTTAGACTTCAGTCTTTATGTATCCAGTAACCCCAATCACTCATATAAACAAACGAATTCTTTACAGTCTTCCGCCACATATACGTGTAGACAAATTAGGCCCAGAATGTCTACATGATAATTTATTGATCTTATCACTCTTGTCTAACGCATTTCACGATGCGGGGTTTTTGCGTTGATGGCTTAAATAATCTGTACTACTCGATTTTTAACTAAATTGATTCATCGCTACCTCAGAACCACACAAATATTTTACTGCTAAATAATGCAACTATGTCAAAAAAAATGATATTTTGAGCATGTTGCCCCGCTTCGTTTGAAACAAATAAATATTCTTTTAATTAATACATATAAGGCGAGTTATAACTAAGAATATAAAAAATAGCAGCGTGCTGCTTGGAAGCGCATAGCAGCAACATTTGAATTGCCTGTGAAGCGTTGGCTGGCGGCATTTACTACTATCAACGCTATGCCCTGCCCAGGGGAGGACAAATAGGAATCACGAAGCCTCAAACGCCAGCAGCAACTTGCCTGTCCGCGCATTTCTCTTTTAAGACCGGATAATAAGTTCGGTAACAGAACGTCAAAGAAATACGCTTCTATAGGTTCGATCGTAGAGGATAAATGGGCGCTTCTTTTGGTACAAACGCGATTTCGCTGGGGCTTATAACAAGCCGGGAATGGTATCCAATACACTCTTTTTGAAACACCGATGATTCAAAATGTAGGTCACTATGGTTTATTTCTGGAGGTAGAGCATTTTTTTCGGATTTCTCGTTCAAAAATCTTGGGCAAGTTCGTTAAAGGGCAATATCGGAGCATAGTATCGACCTGTATGATTTTATGTGGCCGATACATTGTCTCGTAAATTTTTTGCTATATAAATGAGGTAAAACTGACTTATTAAAGACAACAAATAAATACGATATACTGTTACCGTTAATACTTCTAGAATTGCTCTAATTTTTCGCAAACATGGATCGTTTTATCGTGCGTTCTCAATCCGTTTCATAGTCGTCATCTTTACATGAGTCTGGTGTATTATCTTCAATAAGTAGAAGCAAGATAACTAGTGATAAAATTATTTACTGGAAGTATTTCCCCACGAACGAAGTTAATGCCTCTACAACAAGAGTAAATGCAACCTGTAAATTATATAAACGCTATATATATATATATATATATATATATATATTATAGACAATCCTGCTTTAAAATATGTAGCTCTAGCATACTTCCAATGTGCACTTATTAAACCTATTAAAACCCTTTGAAGAAATTACCAAGATATTTAGTAAGAACAGTGCATCTGTATTGAAAGTAATACCCTTACTTAAAACACTCTTAAATTATCTTGACAAAGCGGAAGGAGCTTACTTTTCAAAGGTGCAGGCTATCAAAAATGAGCTTAAAAACTCCTTAAACAAGAGATGCAAAGCCTACTTCACTTCTTTTTGCCACTTTATTAGACCCAAGGTTCAAGACATCTTTTTTTGACAATGATTTATCGCAAAGAACCTTTACAGATTTAAGTAATGAAATCTTAAAAATTGAGGGACAGGATTCCGACTTGCTGGAAGATATCTCCAAGAATCTGAAGTAAGTGACGATGATGCTCCTCTAGCGAAAATTGTTAAAAAATCAAACGAGGTAAACCAAGAGATCCAGGAAAATGTCTCCAGCTCGATTTTTCATAGCACTGATGATATGATAAATAAAATTAATAATGATTAGATTAAAATGTATAATAAATTGGAAAAAATATCAATAAAGATCTTTTAACTAGGTGGGCGCAAAAAAGACATTCCCTTGATATATAAAGTTGCAGTAATATATTTAGCACTCAGCCAAATAGTGTTGCTAGTGAACAGCTATTTTCTTCAGCTGGAAATGTTTATGAAAGCGCAAGCAATCGTCTAACTCCGTGAAGAACAGAAAGCTTAATTTTCTACATTATAACTTAACTTTATATATATATTTTTTTTTAACTTAGTGTGTTACTTTCTGTTTTTTATTTAGTATTTATGTTTTAATTTCTTTAAAATATCCTTGGCAACTAAAATATTTAGCAATATATATTTATATTTTTATTAGGCTCATACCGATAAAAGCAGATATTGAATTTTACATATCGGCCGATATACCTATACCGATATCGGTATCGGTCGATCGCTAGTTGAAACCCTGACTACTTTGCCAAAGTAAAATGGGGGTTCTATAGAGAATATAACTGAGATGTAAAATCAATATAGGATGCCTATACCTCAAATGCCCAGAAAGGGGTCGAAATAAAATTATAATGTTCTGACAATATATTTCACTATGGTTTCATGTTTGATTCTGACGTATATGAACGGTTCATCCCAGGCGAATTAAGTAAATACGCAAAGTAACGTCTTTATTTCTTCTAGAGATTGGTGTGAAGCTCGATCAGGGTTAGGTGTGAATTAAAAATTCCGTTTTTCTACTATAAGACATGGATTTACATTTTTTATCCGAAGTCGGAAAATTGCGTACGCATCCAGAAAGATATAGAAATATCAGGAATCCTATACAAATAAGGTTATAGCAAATATTTAATATACAAAATGAAGATCGTTATAATACAAAATAACAAATACATGGATGGTGTGGAGATTTAAAGGTATGTATATTTATGTTTTAATTATTATGGGATTTAGTTAATAGTAAGCAACGTTTACTTCTTTCAGTATGGTTAGTAACGGCTGGTAAAGTAGATTTGGAATAATTATTATCGCTTTTTCCGATTTAATAGTAATTATATCCTTATTTTTTGCTTTATACTTTAGTATGTTTTGTGTTTTCGTAATATATATTTATATAGGTGGTGTTAAAGCAATCCGGTTTGCAGCAGTGGCATTTTTTAGTAACGGACAGATTTAACAGCAGCTTTAATTTAATTTTTGACATAATATTGGTATAGAAATTAGTTTAGGATTTCACTCCCAGTATAAAAATATACTCGATAAACATATTGTGGCTTTTTAAAATAATTCAGCGTAGATAAAGGTAAAAAAGTGACGTTGTTTTTATTTTCATTTTTTCACCAGGATTTTTTTTTCAACTTTTCCAACAATATTAAAATAATTCGATATTTTCCAAACAGAGACCTATTTAGCATATTCGTTTCCTTTAATTCCCTCGTCAAAAAGTTTTTTTTCCCTAGGATGTAAGTGTCTGAGATGTATAGCCTTATCCTTGTGACTTACTCTAGAGCGAGTTGCTCTGTTTAAAATACATATTCCGTTACGCCTAATATAATATTAATAATTATTTAATTTGTAGTTTGTTTATGGCTTAATATAGGTAGCACAGATTTGTGATTATGGTTCTATTGGATGGTAAACATTGCTGGTGGAAACGTTGTTATTATTATATTTTAGTTGAGTTTGAACACAGCTCTCTAGCAGTGACAACATTATTGGTGGTATGATTTATAATTAGATATTTATTGAAATTTATATTTTCAAGCCTGGTAGAAGCACAGCACCCTGATGGGTTATGCCACCAGGGTTGCCATATTCTATTCGCGCATGGCTCTAGTGATAATTAAACGCCATTTTATGTTTTTGTACATTGACAGTAATACAGAAAATGACTTGTCCCCACATATTCTCGAAGATGGTAAAAGTTATTACCAAAATGTTGAACTGGCAACTAGTGGTTTATGGAAGTTTGGGAATTTATTGCGGGGCGAAAAGAACCTTTTGATTTTTCCTCTAGATTTCCCCACTATGGATTATATCGTTCTGTCGTAACATAACTTTGGTTATCGAAACAATGTTTGCTGTAAATACAATTTTTGTTTCTCTGGAATGTTTTGCTTCTTAATGACCTATAGCCATGTTAGTCTGTGAGATTTAGATCACTCGAGGTTCCCGAATTAACTCGTTGATAATGATAACTGTCTACTGGAGACTAGGAAAATTTCATTGAAATTAATAAGACAGGTTTGTTTAACTGATATTTTTATTTACCTCAAGTGAACTATTGTTAAAAACTTGTTGCTGAGGACTGCAATGTCAGAAGACCGGTTCACCAGACAATTTTAAATTTATGTTCTCATCATTTAAATATTTCTGTCTCAATTCTTCATGTAAAATCCAAGTATGATTGCTTGGTTCATAGTTATCTGGTATATTAAGTAGACTGTTTTTATACCTTGGTACGTCCCTATGTTGTGGAATGGTCTGCAGACCTGAAGAGTCTATAGAGGTCCTTTCACCTTCACCTTTTACCCAAACATTCTCTTGAATACAGGGGGAAAAAGTTATCAGTTTTAAATGTGATGTCTTTTACAATGATTCAGCCAACTTACTTTGCCAAAAGAAATTCCAAAAGATAAACCTTTAGATCACTATAGATTATTCCTTGAAAAACGCTTGGTTCAACAGACTTTGGGCTTTACCTGAACTCTTCTTCGCGAGAATTTTACATACCAATCTTCTTTTTTCTTATGGTAAGCCCGACAGATGCATAACCTGAGGAGAACCTGATTTCAGGACCTTTGGCGAGCTCACCAATTAAACTTTAATAGTCAGCTAAGTGCAAGTGCTGACTTTCGAGAAAGATTCTAGCGAATTCAAACCCTGACAGCTAATAAGACTGCACTATATCTCTTTCGATGATTTATCTTCTGCAAGAGATGAACAAACATCCGAAAATGTTTCCTTTTTTGTTACCTTTTTGGCCAATCCTATTTTTGACCAATTTGGATCCATCCCAGTGAAGCTGTCTAATTATTTGAACGAATTTCTATAGGAGCAAAATCTCCGAGCACAAGAGCGCCTTCCTTTCCTGGACGTTGATAGACGTCCGAGGTACCGAATATTTTTTTTGCTAATTTTACCGTGATCTTGATTCACAAAATTTTCTGACAAGTTTTAAGCACTTGTTTTTAATTCATCTTAAAATCTGCTGAATGTCATAACTTCTAGAAGGAAGCTTAAAGTATTTGTTTTATGCATTCCGAAAACAGCTAGTTCGTGGCTTTATTTCGTGTATCTTAAATATCCCGTTTTCAACTTTCACAAGGTAAAAATTGGTGTTCTGGTTTATTTAATCAATACAAGTTATTTGAATAAAAGTGTGCCTCTATTTTTAGCAATCTTTTAACATGTGTTTCATTTTCATAAAAAAAGTTTGATGTCCGATTTGCATCAGCTGATCGCTACTAAACTTTTAAGTTTCGATCTTTAATTTTTGGTTTTAAAAATCTGAAAAAAATTCAACAGATGGCCACGGTCTAAAGAAACCTTTTTTTATTGATTGTGATTTTTAATTATCGCTATTATTTCTATTGTTTAATGATATTTTTATTAATGTACTTGTCTAAGAGTTTTTTTTTGGTATTCATCTTTGTAGAAGTGTTTTAAATGTCTAAATTTAACAGTTTAGTTCTTTTTGGCCCATTCCATTTTTTCTAATATATATTTCGAGGTTGCAAATTAACAAACTGCCTTTTCTGTAAAAGAGTTCAGCTTGACATTTTATTTGTGGTTGCTTAGATTTTTAGTTGGTTGATTGTTAATTAATTGGGCTACGGTTGATTTTATGATCTTTACCTATAGTGTAGATCATGAGTAATATTATACAATTTGTGTTTTATTGATTAATTGTTTATGCGAGTTTTCGTGTTTTGTAGAACGCAAGGCTTATTTTGTGTTTTGTACTTTTGTATTTTGCCTGTATTTAATCGAAAAATTGTTTTTCTTTATGTTTATTGTTCTAAACTATGTTTATCATATAGTGATAATTTTAGTAAGCTTATTTTTCTTTTTATTGTGCCGGTTTTATTTTTACTTTCCTCGTAAAAGTATTGTAATCTGTTCGCGGCATAGCTAAAAACCTACATATCCGATTGATTCCAAATTATGTGCAAGAATTACTTATGGTATAAGGATGAACTGGTAATATTTGAAATGGCGACCAAATAAAATGTTTGTCACCGTGAAAAAATCCCATGTTTTACGTAGAGTAGCGGCGGGTAATATGGAATGTACCGGCTAATATGGAATACCATATAATTGGCTAAACTAATAGTGCCATCTACACGACGATAGCAAAACTATGTTCATATGTAGCAGAATTTGACACCCAAAATTGCGCGCCGCTCTACCTCTGTCCGTTAAATAGTTATTCGTGCGTAAGTGGTTTTGCAAGTAACAAGAATATTTGATGAGTTCCAAGTAAATTTAAATTATCGTGGTTCGATTGTCGTTTTTTTAATTCGTTTTTCTACCGGAGATCAGGTAAGGACTGTAGATTAATATAAGATATATTTATTGCGTATTAATACTGGTTTAAATATTTTTAAAAAATTCTAACCTCAACACACCTAAGTGCGGCTAATATGGAATAGTATTCCATATTACCCGCTCAAGTTTGTTTCATAAAATATGTTTTTAAAACAATCGTTTTCTTTGTTGCAGCACCAGGTTATCAATAAAGCCAAAAAATAAAGACATTGTTGATAAGAAGCGCAAAAAGTGGGACAAAGAAAATATGAAAAAAGCATTAATAGCTGTCAGATCTAAACAAATGGGTTATTTGAAGGCTTCTAAAACATACAATATTCCTCGAACTATCCTTTTTAGACTCTGCAAAAAGAATGAGGATCCTGAAGTTGCGTGTCAGACGAAGTTGGGACGCAAGCCCATTTTACCTGACTTTTTGGAAAAGGAATTAGTTAAGCACTGCCTGGAGATGGAGAAATCGTTTTTTGGTTTAACGCGGCGAGATGTTTGTAATATTGCTTTCCAGTTAGCAAGAAGAAACAACATTTCCAGCCCATTTTCATTACTAAGAAAATCAGCTGGCAAAGATTCGCTACATCACTTCAGAATGAGGCATAAAGATGTTTTAACTCTCAGAAGACCTACTGGAACTTCTTATGCTCGTGCACTGGGTTTTTCTAAAGAAAATGTAAACACATTTTTCGACCTGTTAGAAACTGAAATGGAGAAGCATGATTATTCGGCAAACCAAGTTTATATTGTGGATGAAACTGGTTTAACCATTGTTCAAACAAGAAATCCAGAAGTTTTTTCTTTAAGAGGTAAAAGACAAGTAGGTACAACAACATCAGCCGAACGAGGTTCACTTATAACCTCAATCCTCTGCATTAGCGCAAGTGGCAATTTTGTACCTCCACTACTGATTTTTCCCAGAAAAAATTCAAGTGAACTTCTAAAGAAAGGTTCTCCGCCAGGAACCATTTTTTCGTTTCATCCTTCTGGCTGGATTCAAATGGATATTTTCACAGAGTGGTTCAAACATTTCCTCAAGCATACTAGACCAAGTGCAGAAAATCCAATTCTTTTGATTTTAGACGGTCGCCATACGCACACTGGAAACATACACGTTATTTTGGCTGCCAGAGAAAATCATGTTCCTTTACTTTGCCTACCGCCGCATACGACGCACAAAATGCAGCCGTTAGATAAAACTGTAATGGGAACATTAAAAACATATTATAGTGAAGAAGTAAGGCTATTTTTCAGAACAAATAATCGTCCAGTCAGCCCCTTTGATTTAAGTGAAGTTTTTGGTAACGCATATCTGAAAATCCAGAGTGGTGAAAGAGCTTTTAACGGATTTCGTCAAACAGGATTGTTTCCGGTAAACCGAGCCGTATTTACGGAGGAAGATTTTATTCAAGAAGCACAAAGAAATGAAGTTGAAGCTAATTTAGAAAACAATTCGCCTCAGGAGGAATCTCAACCGTGAAATATAGCTCAAAATACTACCATTGTTCTTCCAAAGGATATAATTCCCAGAACAACTTTGAAAAAAAAAGAGAGCACAAGAGGTCGGAAGACAGGTCAAGCCAAAGTTTTAACATCAACCCCCAATAAGGAAGAGCTAGAACAATCAATAACAATTACAACTAAAGAAAAGGACAGAGTTAAGAGAAAAATCGGAAATATCACAGTAAATAAAAATAAAGAACCCAAAAAATTTAAAACTACAGAAGTTGCAGGACCAAGTGGCTTACAAAAAAAGAAACTTAACTTAAGAAAATAAAGGAAGTTCAATATTCGTCTGAAGATTCCAACAGTTCTGCAACATTACACTGTTATGATCCTTCATCTGAAGAAGCAGAATGTATATTTTGTTCCGGATTATATTCGGCTGACACAAGGGGGAGAAATCTGGATTCAGTGCTCAAGATGCGAACTTTGGGCTCATGAATTATGCGCCGACATAGTAAAGGATATTTACGTATGTGACTTTTGTCGCTAAAACATCTTTATAACCATATAGTATTTAGTTCATGTAGTATTCCATATTACCCCATAGGTGTATTCCATATTACCCGATCATTTTTTTGTGTTGTCGAAATGTATTATTTTTATTTAAAATTAAAAATCGGGAAATACGTAAAGATTTTAAACTTTAGTGCTTTTATTTGGTTAGATAGATAGTTTATGCAGTATATAATAAGTTTTTTAAATCATTTATACTACGTCTAGAACAATTTATTAGTATAAAATAAAACAGTATTCCATATTACCCTCCGCTACTCTATCTATACGTTTCAGCGGCTCTAGATGTCAAAAATATGTTTTCTCAGTTCCGTTAATCTGCCTGTCTGTCTGTGAGTTCCTGGCATAGCTAAAAAATTACTTATTCGACTGACTTCAAATTTTGGTAAAAAATTAAGAGTTAGATTAAAATCAGATTAATTTTTGAAATAAAATTCAAGAACTTTAACTTCAAGGAAGTTTTGTTTTATTTTTTTAATGTCAAAATAAACATATTTATGTAGGTAACCCCATTCACAGATAAATCTCAAATTACGTAAATAAATAGCACGGCCAGCTGCTATTTATATGTTTGATTTTTGCACGTCTACATAAAAATATAAAAGATTTAATTTAATTATTTTTTGAAATAATTTCTTGATATAGATATTTTACCCCATGCTAAGATTTATTTATTCATAATCGTAAAGTATAATAATTCCTAACCGCTAATAACAAAACTTATTAATGACGTAAGTTTTACATAAAACAGGTGAACTTTTAGTTGATAATTTTGGTAAAGGCATCGCTCTACATTGACAACTGCACTATTATTTTACTTAAATTTATTAATTTTATTCTGAATATCTTTCATAATAACATACATTTTTTTTTTCACTTTTATAACTCAATTAACATTCTTGTACTGCACTGTAATGCTACCAAATACCAATTGTGGATACAGTACTCTAATGACGGAAATCCTATACTCACATACTGTACGTCCGGGGCAAAGACATTAGGAACTTCTTACACATATCTAGTCTTTTATGGGTATTGGGATATTCATGTCATCAAATAAATATTAAATATCAATTTTTATTGCTACTAGAAAATATAAGAGACGTAAATCACAGATACGATCAGCAGGTCTTAAGCATCAGGGATGTTACTATCAATTACTCTATTTAGCTAAAACTTTATAAACTTATAACTTTTTATTTTAATGATTATGGATTTCAGACATTTGATACATATAATAAAACTTGTCACTAAACTAATAAGCGTAAATTAATGAAAAATAATTATTAAAACACTGTATTGACGTAAAATTTTAAAAATGTAGACTGCGAACCACCCCCCTCACGACGTCTATTGATGACCAGAAGGTACCCATGAGATACGTTTAACTCAATATTAACTGGTCATAGTGCCTGATTTTGTTAATATGTAATTAACTTGGACGAGTGCAACTCTGTCAAAATATGACGGCTACTATAGTTTTAAAATTACACTCGAAAACTATAAAATAAAAAGGGGCATCTCGTCCAGACTTGATGGTGTGGATATTTACAAATAAATTATTTGTGAGCTTTGTTAATATATTAAATGTTGCTAGATTTTAGCTTAAGGTAAATTTCAACATTTAAACAAACGACACAAAATTAGCTCCAAATAACAAACATATAATGCCTAACCTAACGCAATAAAATTAAACCTACTTAAATTACCTAATTAAAATGTTTATCTCATGTGCGAGATATTCATTTTCACCTAAGCGGTAATTCTATGTTGGCTTTTCGCAAGGTCCTTAAAGAATCTATTTGATTTTCGTTTTTTTTATATGAAAATTATAATAAAAATAAACAATAAATAGTAATAATACGTTTGCAGAGAGCTTTTATTTAAAAAAAATATTCAAATTTGTCAAGTGAGGGCTGCTGGAGAAACTAGACGAAACATCTCTTTGTGTTTTAAATCTATGGATACTACTATTTAATAACGAGAATAGATGCATAGGATTCTACGCATCTTACTTTGACGTGTTATTTAGGTCAGTTCGAATAGATAAATCCGGCTTTGGCCCAGTGGCGGCTTGTGGATTTAAGAACAAGGAGCACAGCATAGCTAGATGAATAGTGCCGCAGGTAAAAATAGCGCCTCAGGCGAACATTTTTCGGGGTGGTACTCCCAAAATGGCTGTTTTTTCACCTTTTTAGGATGTTAATTATCAATAGCTTTGGAGCGTTTTTTAATACGTTTTTTAATTACTTAGTGGAAATAATATGAATTTTTAAAAAACAGTTATATACCCATATCTTAAAGCTAATTTCGATTCGATTCGATCGATGCAAAACTGCTTCCGCCCCCGAACGCACTAATTTACATTATTTGTATAACATGACATTATTATTTTTTGAGTATGTAACGCACTAGTTTTGATAAAAAATAATGGTATAATTAAGTAAATAATGTGAATTTATATAAAACATACTACATTTTTATAATAAAAATGTAGATTATAAAATGCTTAATATTTTAAAAATATTTTTATATTTTCCTATTTTTATTTGTGTGATGGGGACAAATGTTTTTATATGGCTGTTAAAACTTAACCAACTACTTCTTAAAACTTCTTCGATTTCTGTTCCAGCAATCTGGTTGCAACTTTGTTGTATAAATTATGGCAATTACACAAATGGGAAGCATTATAGTATTACCAAAATTAAATTTAAATTTAAATTTGGGTTGACTGGTATTAAAATTAACACAAAAAAAGGAAATTCAGGTAATTGGATATTGATTATTTGATCGTATCACATAAAGAGTATATAATAATTTAAGACTTTTTAATAAACTTTAATGATTGTGGTTGTCAAAACATTTCCGAATTCTTCACTGATTGATTTATTTTTAGTTTGTTACGCACACTTACTACAAAATAATGTTAGTTTCTTAGGATAAGTACTTATTTAAGGTGTGTTTATTTGCGAAGTAACGTCCGATGAAGCGAAACATCAAGTTGTTTTAAACAAATATAATAAAAGAGTTTGCCAAAAATAATTTTAATTTTTACCTTTTACATAATATTATTATGAATTTTCATCAAGTAACGGTCAGCTGACCGTCGGAATATGGTGCGTGATAGGTTCCTGTAGCGTATTTAGGTGGGGTAGAGAGTTTGGAGTAACCTATTTAAGCTAAAATGCAGTGTTGCCAATTGCCGCATAATTATGCGAATTCAGCATAATTTAAGATGTCTGTGCATAATTTTCGCATCTAAACTAAATCGCATTATCTCCGCATTTTTTCCTTGTACTAGAAACATACATACAGAAAATATTTTCTAAGGATTTTCCTGTTAAATCACCATTATTATGTTTTGAATCTGAACTCGGAACACTACATTACTACTATACTATCACTGTCGCCATCTACTAGTAAACCACTTAATTGCTGCATTTAGTTTCAACGAAGAAATTTTTACTGAAATATATATATAATATAATTTAATTAAAATTCATTAAACTGTTTTCTTCTGTTGTGCCGTAAAAAAAAAACGCTGAAGCAAATAATAAATAATGAAGTACTAAACATAAAAACGTGGCAAGAAATCCACATAATTTAAATCAAATCCGCATTATTTTTATTCAGGAGCCGCATAATTTTATTTAAGGCAGTTGGTAACACTGCTAAAATGGCACAAACAGTATAAAGTAAGTTTCTTTTTTTCGGGATTGGCGGAATTGGTCAAGTAAGTAGTATAAAGTACAATTTTTTTGGTTATTTAATTATGCTTAAAAGTCCAAAACTTCCAATTATAGGCAAAATTTCAGGTAGATTGGATTCCTAGTAATATTTTTTTTACCAAACGGCCCTTTTGTTCCGCCATATCGTATTTTTACCAAAATGTAACCATTTTATCCCCTTATGTGTCTTGATTCATGTCCAATGCAATATAGAAAACAAGAAAACGAGGACTTTTTTGGTTATTGAAATTTTTCATCGTCCCCGTGTTCTTAGATTAGTTGAATTTCTAATAATTTCAGGTGCATTTTCGAGGGAAAGTTTAGAATAAAAAACCAGAAGCTATGCCACTGATCGGCTCTAATTCGAATGATTCTTCTTATGGAGCATTTGTCTGTTTCATAAATAAAAAAGGTTTTACAAAAAGTTTAGGACAATTATTTTATATCATAAACCTTTCTGTGAGTTGTAATATAGTTCTAGCCATTTTCCCAAAGTCTGTTCGTTGCTAAACCGTGTGTAAATTTTAAAGTGTGTAATGGGGATGTGTAGATAAGTAGCCTCCTTGGCTAATTTATTAAAACAGATTTTTTTAAAGTCAGAACTTTATCTTAGGACTTTAACTATAGCCCAGATTTATAGAAAACTTTTTCATGAAGATTTTTAAGATAAAGAACACATGGTGTTTCTCCTTTGAGGATGGAACCATATGTAAAAACGAGTTTGTATTCTAACCAATTGTATAATAATTTATTTAGGAACATGTTTTGTCTTAATTTGTCTATTTTTGTTAAGGTTGCCAAAGAATATTTTAGTTTTTTTTTAATAGTTCAGGGTTATGTATGTACATTGTTAATCAGGCTATTATATAGATCTAGTAATTTAAATAGGAACTTGTCACTTAAGAAGTTTTTCTTTTCAAATACAATGGTAGCTCAACCGCTTTAACTTCCCTAACATTGATCGGTGTATTTGTATCAAGTCCTAGGCACAGTATTAGGTACCTATTTTTAATAGTGTCAATTTTGTGTAAGTGAACTTGGATCGTGGATCCGTAGAATATACAAATGTTAGAATCTGCACAACATTTTTGGTTACTAAATACTCTTATAATTTTTAGTCTGTCCTCCGTCCTCTTATTCAATACTGAAGGCGGTCTTTTTAGTTCAATTTTCAGTCAGGGTGAATTCTTAGATATTAAACATAATATCTTTATGGAATTCTGATTTTTCCAAGGTTATTATTATGTCAATAAAATTGTCATAAAGCAGATTGGAAATGAGAAATATTTATTTAATCATTCGAATTAATAACGATCCCAGATAGTCTTAAAATTGTTGTGTTTATTGTTTTTTTTTACATTCTATTAAGGTACGTAAGTGATCTGATTCATTCTTCAAAGTAAATCAATTTATGTAGTCTAACATTTCATCCCATAAGGATGCAAAATTTAAATGTTATGGTACGATGGAGGGCGGTAAATAAATAAATAGGTCACCAGACACAATAAACTTACCTAATAACGACCCAATATTATATCCTAATGACGACTATTGCTAGCTCTATTTGGGCAGGTTCATGCTTTATTCTTTTTTCTTCTTTCTCGTTACTCTGCCTATACTTCCATGTCACAAATCTGTTTTTCATTTGTTTCAGAATTGCCGTTACAATAAGAGCACCGAATAGGTTGATTATTTGAACATTCATTTAAAGGATGGCTTTCTCAGACATTTTAATCTACTTTTACACCGTTTGGTAACACGGACGTATCAAGAACAAAGAACTTTTATGCCAGAAGATATATTTTTGTTTAAAATGTTACAGGGCATTCTCCCGCTTCAAAGACACATAATAAAGTAAAAGTTGTATTTTCTACTATAACTGAACCTGTATAATGTATATATTAGTTTTTTTATATTTACCAGTTTTTGTTATTTTTTTACATGTACGTAAAAATAAAATTGAAAAGTTGCAATGAGAGTCAAATATTTTTATTTTACCTTTTAGGGCTTTCTCAGATAAGTCTCCATGTATTAGAAATAAAATTTAGGTATATAGGCCTTTAACTGATTAATTAAATATTTAAAATTAACTAAATTATTTACAGATAATATCTTTAAAAGTTATACGAACTGTATTCTTACTACTGACTATATTTTATTTATTTTAATATTCAATTAAGGAACGCATGGATTTACAGATAAAATCTTTAAAAGTTATACGGACTTTATTCTTACATACTGACTATATTTTATTTATTTTAATATCCAATTAAGGGAGGCGTGGATAAATAATTCCATTAATCGGATCTAACTTACCCTTAAAATGTGTATAAATGTCTTCGACAAATACGTGGTACAAATCTAAGTCATTTTTTTCATAGAAAAGTTTTTTCCGAGTTCAATCGACCCAACCTCAATTCAGAGAAATCAAAGGGATTCCTCCATGTATTAACATTCAAAACTTTTCCAAGTAGCATTTTAGACACAAATTTGAAACAAAATCTTAGTTGAGAAACATTGCGAAACAGTTTCAAAGCAATGTATAAGTTTGTGTCAAAGCACAAAAGTTTTGAAAGAAATTCGCCACATTTTTTATATTCATGTATTGGTAACATCAATCATTCTTTGTTTCGAAACATTTCAACAAAACATGATTTAGCGACATATACCGTAACAATACACATTTTAGTTATTATAAATGATATTTGTGAGACACAGAATTATATTATTGTTATTATAAATGATATTTGTGAGACACAGAATTATACAAAGTGATCCATTCTCAACACATTATCCATAGCATCTGGTAACAAAAAAATTGCAGACCACAAAATAAACATAAAATTATATACGAAATCTTTATAATAACAATAGTATTGTTGAGCAACAAAAATAACTTTGATTAAAAATAAAGGTAATTCTAAGTTTTATTAAATTCTTTTTATTTATCAATATATGGACACTTTTGTGACATCGGAAATTACACTGCAGATTTGCTTCGAAGAATCTGCACAATGATTCTAAGGAAACGCGGGTCCGGTAAACTATCCTGACAGACGATTTTTGCATATTTTATTTTTTTTCCAGAAAGTACCCATTTGTAATATTACATTTCAAAAATAAAAATTGCGGGATATGCAAGAGTTTTCCCACAAAAAATTAATTAAAAGTCACACTCGGTCACAATTTGACAGCCTTAAAACGAAAAATTTAGCAATGTTGCCAGATTTTAGATTTACCAATTTGTTAGAGGAAATGAAATGACCAATTGAAAATTATTTGGACAACAGAATTGTAATTATTTATTGTTATTATTATAGTTTTAATGAAAGTTTTATTGATGAACCTGGGCTAACCTAACGTTAGCGGGACAGATTCACCTAACAATATAGTTTTTGGTACAGAAACATCACGCTTTCAATATAGACTCGGAACTCGGTTGACGCGCTGCCGCGCGCTTTCTTTACAGAAAACCTAACTAATCCTAACCTAACCTAATCCGCATATTTATTAATTATAAGTTTTGTTATAAAAAATTTAGTTTTACGTGTATCATAAGGTAGTGCGTATTTTCCCTTAAACTACACCGGCCCAAACAGTTAGTGGACCGAAACTTCACTGGCCCTAACAGTCGAAATCCCGACAGATTGGAATGTGTGGAATGCGGCGCTAGCCCGACACTTTAAATAGCGAATTGGCGAGCTACGCTACTGGCTAAAAACTCTTTAAATGGGCCTGCTGTGTTGTCAAGTTTTATTGATAAAAATAAATATATTGTTTATTCATTGTTAATCAAAACCACACCATGAAAAAATGATGTTAGCGTATTTGCCTGCATTCTAACTTTGAAGTGAAAATATTTTGACTGTTTTTTTTGTTTATTATAAAGTATTTGTTTATCACAGGATAATTTCTATTTAATGGAATAATGGAGATTGAAATTGAAAAAAAAATTGTTGAAGAGGTTATTACTTGTTTGCATTCAGATGATTTGAAACCTATTTTAAACTGGGTATGTAAGATAATCTTATTTGTTAGTATATAGGATTGAGTCCCCATCTGTTATTAATGTGGATGTTCCCTACCTAAAGATAAAATAAAGCTTTACTCAAAAGATCATATAAAAATCCACAAAAGCCTTGAAGCTTTAACATATATCTTTTAACTAATTTGTTTTGTGAGCTTTTTGAGACACACAATTTCGACTTTTTTTAGTGTTTAATTTTTTATCCCGATCTTAACCAAATACCTATCTAAAAATTAGTTTTTATCAGTCACATATTGATTAGTGTTTTATAAGATTGCTAATGATTTTGCCTAAGCTTGTTATTCATGCAGGTACTTTATTAATTGTAATTTGTTTTAGGACCAATGCAAGTCTTCTTGATGTTTCATATAGGTATCGTAGACAAGGCTTAGGAAGTTAGTTCTGCTCATATGTGCATTGGAGATATTAGTGACTTGTATATTATAGTCGTACTTCAGTACTCTTTGTTGCCCTGTTTGCATAGGAAGAAAGAAAAGACTTTAGTTACGTGTATTGATCTGAGTGTCATATAGCCCCAATTATAGCCCATTCCATCAATGTGATAATTGGGCCTCTTTATTATATGGAAGCCTAAAATTCTGCACCTTTAAATTTACTGAATATGCTTGTCACATAAAGTGGTTCATTTATAATTACTGTTGCTGAGAAAGTGTGTAGTTTGAGAATTAGAAAAGATGCACCATATGATAAATGTAGTGTCAACTTTATTTTTAATTCTATGTTGAATACATTTTTTTATTGCTATAAAGTGTATCACATAGTTTGTATATTGATTAAAGATATATAGCTAAAGTTTAGAAATTTGAATAATTTTTGCCCATATTTTAAAAATATTAACTGTGGCCTAGTTATTTATTTTCTCGAGTTGGTATACACAATTCAGTAATAAGTTAATTTAGTAAGTATGCCAGATATCGCACATCACACCTTCAATTTTTTTTTTAAATCTAAGTATGGTTTAGGAAAAAGTTAGGTACATGATATAATTATAAATGACAAAAGTCTTTCGAAGATATCCTCAATTAATTTCATGCTTTCAGATTCTTAGGTTTATTAACTGGTATAAAGTAGTTTAGATCTTGTAAATTATTTTATCAATTAACTATTAAAATACTAACTTTTATAGCCTAATCTTATAGAATTTCCTAAAAATATCTTATCGTTGACTTTACCATATGTTGGGAACTGGCCGCCAAACTTATAAGACTGCGTATTGTTAAAAAAAATTATGGTGTATCTTTTAGAATCTTTATTAAAGTAAATGTTAAGTTTTCTAAATAAATAGTTCCAAACCATTAAAAAGGTATCCTACAATAGCTTTATACATATATAGATTCCGGCATATCACAATTATCAGCTGTACATATAAGGTATCATATTATAAGGCTAATAATACCTAAGGGTGAGACAGTGTTTCAAGAGGGAGATAGACATTGACTAAAAGCATTATCCGTTATAAAACCTGTAGTGTTTTGTTTAATGTCCGACTAAGTAAAATAATTTTTAATTGAGAAAAATCTAGTTTAAAAAATTTCTTATTTAACTGACTTTGGCATAATGTCATTATTTGTCAAAATAAACTCATAGGAAATTGTGCCAAGGATACGTGGGAAGGAGTGTAGGATTTATTAATTAAGGACATAAATAAGGTTAAATGGTTTTTGGATAATTTTAAACTGACTCTTAATGTAAAGAAAACTAATTTATTCAATTACATCAATTAATCACGAGTGTACTATTACGGCTAGGAAATAAAGCAATAAAAAGTTTTAAGAAGTAAAAGTCTATTCATAAATAAGTCCGACACATTGTAAATGCATAAATAAAACCTACTTCACAAAATGGTGAATGAGTCCTTATATAGCTTATTTTCAGAATAAATCTAACCTAAGATTATATTAAACATAAATTTTATTTAAAACACAATAATGCAAATATTATCTTCTTATGATATAATCAGTTTTCTCAACTAGCAAAGGGGTTGTTTTCACTTGCCTCGCCCCTGGCAATAACTGAATCGGTGTCGTTGGTAAGAAGGCCAGATTTTAACCAATGACACAGTCCAAGATGATATCATTTTCTTACTTTCTAGAGCTTACATCTTGTTGGTGATCTTATTACATAATGGTCATCCTTGGGCATACCAAAAATAAAGAAAATTCCTAATTACTTTCAAAAACATTTACACTTATTAAAAAAAAAGAAATTATAAAATTTAAATTACATTTAAATAATGAGCCCATATAATTTCAAAAAAAATGATCAAACTAAATGCTTAATTGTGGAAGTATATTCCAGCTTTATCTTACACATGTTAAAAATATATCAGAAATTGTGCCATCTATGCATTTTTACATTCCGATAAAACTTTAAATTCTATGAATGTCAGTTTTTAAATATTTACGATTGGACAAAAAATGGTGGATCTACAGGCATTTCCTTTATTTTGTTTAGCTTGCCATGTCACAAATATTAATGCAACTTTTAACAGACTTCAAAAAAGGAGGTTATCAATTTCATCCTATGCATTTTTTTTATGTATGTACAACGATTACTCTGCGATGGTTTCAACAATTTCGATGAACTTTTCAGTGGTCCCACAGCTAGCATATTGTAAAAAAGTATGACGCTATATTAAATATTTATTCATCGTAAAAAAGCGTTCACCATTTTATCAGGAATTTACATAGATATTATATATGGTTATTTGTTAAATATGACTTTTAAAATAAAACTCATATAAATAGAACTAAAAAGAATGAAATAAAAAAATGTATAAAAAAATAAAACCGACTTCAAAAAATGCACCTAAAATTGGAAAATAATATATTCCATCTGGAAAATTTTAGTCACCAAACGAATAGAGATAGTAAAACAAAACACTCATTACATAAATATATTTTTGTGATTAGGTAATTAAGAATAAGTTTGGCTTTGACTTCACAGACACAGGGTATGAGATTCGCTTCTGGTGAGTTAATTCACAATATCTACTTCAGAAAGAGTTCTTATCCAAACAGAATTTTTTATAAAAAATAGAACGGACTTAAAAAAAACACTTTTTATTTTATTCCACATTGAAAATTTGACTTTATGAAGTCATCTTCAAACTAATTCTTAATAACTTAATCATAAACAGACATTTATATAATGAGTACCTACATATATGGGAATAAAATATTATTATTTACTTTTTGTTGTTTATAATATTGATTTAGTAATTTTTATTTTTTTATTTCATCCTTGATAGTTTTCTTTATACAAAGTTTCAAGTTATAAGGCCTAAACTTAGGTTAAAATTTTAGACTCCCTGAGTCCATTGCATATGAAATTTTGCCAGAATCACTATATTAACATGCATACTTTTTTCCTGGCAATATGGTTAACGCGATATAGCTTGTCTTTCGCGCTCGTGTATACGTGTATGGCATCATTCCGATATATTTAATATGTTTGCTATGGGACCACTCCAATAACATCCTGAATATTCCCTATTTCATCCAAACTGGTCATACAAGACAATCACTTCAATTTAACATCTTAATTGAGCTCAATATTTTTACTTATATAAGCAAATTTAATTCAATATCTAAATAAGATTTGTCAATAAGATAGAATTCTTAAATTATAAAGAATTTAAGTTACATTAAAATTTCAATTATATTTGTGCCATAAATAAATTCTTATGCATCTCTCATAGAAAACCTTGTAAAGTGTAGAGGAAAATTTAAATGATTTTAATTATCATAACACTTCCTTTTTGTTTGTGTATTTTTTTCTGTTTTTGTAAGAAACAATGTTTGATTTTTTTCAAATAAATAAAAATATACGAACAGAAAATAGCCATTAAAATTTTTAGACTTAACAAATTACAAAATCAAAGTGCAACCTATCAAATTCTGTGGAACGTAGTCTGAAATAATGGCTCCTGTCTTGTTGATCTGACAGAAACATGAAAGTTTATTTTACATAAGAGAGAAGGTGACTTAATAAAATTGTTAAGAATTTTAAATAAATTACACAAGTCCAAATGGCACGGTACAAAATACTCTATTAGAACATACACGTTGCTGAAAGGTCAAAGACATCTTAAAATAAACCCTAATAGTTTTATTACTCTATTCGTGATATTATCTATGTGTTTGGCAAAAGTAAATTTGGAATTCAATAGCACTCCCAAGTCTTCAACAGTATCAACTCTTTTCAAGATGCTTTCGTTCAGTGTATAAATAATGTATTTTTTAAACAACGGAAACTTAATTTCTAGAAATAGGGATATCTCCAATAATATCAACACAGGGGTAGGAATGATTTGGTTATGACACTTCACCAAATTTCTTTATTTCATAAGGGTCCTCTAGTCGGATGTATAAAATTATATATATTACCATTAAAAATAAAATGTATTCAAAGCATAAAAGTAAACCAAAAAATTCTTATTGAAAGAGAATTCTGTTCCCCAGATGATTATGTTAACAATATACTTTCTGCTGTGCTAATATTGATAGTCCCTTTAAATTACTTGCTTTGCTTGCTTAAATTGCTGAATCTAACTTTCTAGTAATCTCGTTCGAAATCGCATTTAAATGGGCGAAAAACTGAGAATTCAGGACATATCGGGAACACAGTAAAAGCTTGCATATTATTTCTACGCGTTTCACAACCGAACCAACTAACAATTTACAGGCATTTTTCTTCTTGTTAGTAAAACTTATTTTATTGCATCCTAACACTGATACGGTCGCAGTAGAATTAATACGTAGCTATTTGCTATTTTTATAAACTAGGTAATTCTTTGAGAACATTTAGAACTTATTATTTAGGAATATTAATAACATTTTATCAAATATAAATAAAAACACAATATTACTAATATTGTCGGAAATATGTACTTCATTTGAACAATAATGCACTTTGGCAACAGTGACAGAAGTTTCTTACGTCACTGGCGTGCATGTTTACGTATTTCGACGTTTAAGGCCAACGACGAATTCCATGCATTCCAATGTGTCGGGATTTCGACTGTTAGCGCCAGTGACGGTTATGTGTAATGTAGGTTTGGGCAAGCGAAGTTTAGGGCCAAATACATCGAACCTATCATAACCTATAGGTATTTCTTTAGTTATGAATATGGCAACGTCGCACATCAAATTAAAAACAAGCATGGCGATGGGAACAGTCGGAAAGTTGTTTGAAATCAAAATTACCTTTGATTTGTATAATAATTACATCTTAAAGTAGTGCTGTGCTGATGAGAGTTTTCCACACATTTTCTCAATTTGGACTGCTAGAATGGTAGATAAAAACAAAAAGAAACAAAAATAAACGAGATTTAAGAGTGTCAACATAGTTTACCGAAACCAGGAAACGTATCTCTTACTGAAAAAAATGTTATTTACTTTAATCTGAATTAATTATAATTATATGATGTATGCCTTATAATAAGTACTGTAATATACATTAAACAACTTTTGCTCATTGTTTTTTTCCATAATATCTAGAAATAACAAAAAGAAAATTATCAATTTCAATAAAATCAAAACAAACACAACTCGACGACTGGAATACGTTACTTCATGAAATGCCGATTTTTAACGATAGTCAGATTGTGTTACACGTAATAAGGCGAAACTTTATGGGCTCTTCATGAAGCGACTAGGCAGATTCGGTAAGCTCATATTTATACACAATATGCTGCCGTTTCATAAACTGACTAAGATCTTCGCGAATAGACATTTTACTACAAGATTACGAGTACATCTTACAATACATTTTAGTTTTAGTTTCAGTTGATTAAAAGTTAGAAGCTTGCTGTTTTGGAAAACTAAATAAGTTGAATATCTTTTTATTTTTAAAAAGCGTTATATTTATTATGTACTTTTGTGCTGTAAAGAGTGATAATAAAATCATTCCTTACTCACACAAAGTAGAGCATATTTAATAAGACTCAAGTAGCGGAAAGTAATGTATTTAAAATTTATAACTTCGTTTTTCTGGATGTGGCTCGTGGTGAATTATATTGGGAGGTCAATAACAAATTTAAAAATAGGCATACTTAAAATAAAAATAAATATCTTATCTTTAAATTCTCTTGAAGTTCAGGTCTACTCTTCGTTCTTTAGAATTGGAAAAATGCTGAATGACACGTTCGTTAAAATTGCACGCACATTCCTTTTATAAACGATTTCTCGATACTTAACATTGCTAAAGCGGATAGTCTATCTTGACCCAACTCCAACAAAATTTATAAGCCCTCGAAAAACCCCTGGATTTTCAGACAAAGCCGTTTCATCATGGCCACGTAGTGCCAGCTCGAATGCCCCCCCAAAATTTTACACAATCTATAATTTTGTTTAAAATATAACGACTTTTGGATACATTTTCATTAAAATCTCTAAGGGATTTTCTATAAGCTGTGTCTAGCAATACTTCCGACCGTAGCATAGTTCACCGAACATTTCATCTGATCTGCAGAAAACGCATGTTTTTTATTTTTTCTTTTAAGTGTTTTAAGTCTTTAACACCGGTTTTGCACCATAATGAGTCCGACAAGTCCTTAGAAAACAACAAACAATCATAAGAGTAAAATGAGTTAGAGACTTCACAACCACATATCCAGTTAGCTAAATCGTACATACTTTTGCGAAAGTTTCGATGAACCTCTTTATTTTTGCCTTTACTAGTTTGTCGTACACTAAGTTTTGGCAAATTGCGACCACTTACCTTGAATTCGATTATTTTCACAAAATTAAGTTCGTTAGCATTCTTTAGTTGTTTAATTTTTTGCACGACCGATATACAACTCAAACATAGACCACCTTGAAATTGGTTATTTTTGCTTAATTAAATTACACAAGCACTTTTAGTTATTTTTTTGCACTAGTCACTACCAACATTTTATTTCCTGTATACAACTACACATTGCTAAAGTACATAAATCAATTTTCATCGATTAAAAACGTCCGAAACACTATCGAGAATATCGACCGCGCGCCCTCTGAACAATCGAACTTCCGCATGCCGATGTGATGCCGCGACCGAGCGATCGAATTATGAGAAGAGACCGGCTGATGACCCAAATCGTGATTTCATATTCCATTTGCTATCACATTCGGCTGCTGCTCGGTAGCTGTGAAATCTTCGGGCACTTTCGTCAAGCTTTAAGGTAATCGGGGCAATTCGGACTGCCCAGCCTAGCTTAGTATAGCGTATTTCATTATGCCTAAGGAACGCAACGAGAATTCGAACCACCTGGATTTTCCCAAGGTTTGCGTTCTATTACAACTATTAGGAGGGACGGTGAAAGGAATAATTTATTTTCTGAAATAAGACCAAATGACCCTATGGAAGAGCCGCCACTGATCAGATGAACATCTTACGTAGGTTGGATCGCCGAAGTAATCGTCCTATTTTGTCTCTAATGCCATATACTAAAATTCTAAGAATATCGTGTGTAATTTTCGACAACAATGCATAATGATAATTTTCTATAAATATGCATAGATGGGGCTTTTAATTTAATATTAGTACCGTGGTTCTGGCAAAATGGGATGGACCCACTGCCTACTTGTTTATTTTATTAAGGACGTCCAAATAATAACAGGACTTTTGAGTTATTACAGTTTTATAAAAGAATAAGGGCGAGGTTAAAATTTAATATTATTATAAGTTCATTTATATCGCTGAACTTTGGGTTTAAGTATTATGTAAGAAGGGTTTTAGTGCATGTTAAAACATCACAAAATATAATGCAATATTATATTATGTTCCTGATTTTCAGGTTTTTGTGGTCAGCAAATTCAACTTTTCTATTCATTTATTTTTTTTGTAATATCCATAAATAAGTAAGATGATTTTTTTGTGTGAAGTGTCAGTTTCAAAATAAATTTAATCAGCAGTAATAAAGCACAGTTAGATATGGTGTTTTATTAACGACGCCTCCGGTTTGTGTATAAATTGAAAATATGTTTTAATCTATTTGTTATCAAGAAATATTTTTTCAACTTTGACGGATCTTTGCATAGCGATAACATTAAAATTTTGATTAAAACATGCTAATGTATTGTCTTATGATATTTTTAACGCATAGTAACTAAGTTAATATTATTTTATTGATTAATAAAATAATTACAATAATCGAACTGGATAGAGGACAACTAACTCTACTGACGTATTGAAATTTCCACCAATATACTGGATGTTACAGAAAGTGAGGGTGGTTAAAAATAGTAAATATTTTATTTATAGGACCTAGATGCTAACATTAACATTGTAGTTAGTCGCTATAATATAGTCAGGCCTACCTGACTATATAGGAAAATGTGGTGGGAGAAGGCGGACAGCCAATCGGGTGGTTTTTGCGCTTTATTCGGAAACGGCTAATGCGATCGACTCGGAATTTGGCATACGGATAGAGCAACAAACTCTACTGACTTATTAAAACGCAATATACTGAGCGTGATAGAAAGGGAGAATGGTTAAAAATAGGAAACTTTTTATTTACAGGAATTAGGTCTATATAAGAAAAGGTGGTCGGGGAAAGCGGACAGCCAATCGGGATTTTTTTTGTATTTCATTCGGAAACTGCTAATGCAATCGATATAAAATTTGGCACACGGATAGAGGACAGCAAGCTGTACTGACACATTGAAACCCCTACAATATAATGGGTGTTACAGAAAGTGCAAACAAATTTTGATTTTTTAATTGTTTTATTAGGTCGCCATTTTATTTCGCTCTCTTGGATTCATACCAAAATGTCACCAATTTATCGTATGTAACACTTGACTTTTGTGCAAAATTTGAGGTAAATTGGATATTTATTTTTTTTGGTACTAATTTTTTTAACGTTTCACTAGGCAGCTACCTTATTCCGTCATATTGGATCTTTACCAAAATATTGCCAGGTTATCTCCATATGACCCTTATTTTTTGACTAAAATTTGAAGTTAATCTGGTACGTAGTTTTTAATCTATGCCGCGAACTGACAGACAGACAGACGGACTGACGGAATTGATATAACATATTTTTTAGCCTTTAGGGGACCCTAAAACGTGAAGATATGTAAAACCTGAGAGGGTGTTTTTTTCACGATTACGAACATTTTATTTGACCGCCACTTTGAATTAGTACCACCATTTTACTAGTGAATCTCAATACCACAGTTAGCTATGTCGCACAATTTGAAATAAATCCATTAAGTAGTTTTTTCAGGCTGAACTTTTAAATATTTTACTAAGCTATGAATCCAAGCATGCCAAAATTTTGCCAGTTGATTCCTACATAATATTTGATTTTTGTGCAAATTTTGAAATAGATTGGATAGTAGTTTTTTAATAATAATTTTTGTTTCGCCATATTGGATTTTTACCAAAATAGTGCCAGGTTATCCCCATATGACCCTTAATTTTTGACCAGAATTCGAAGTCAATCGGAATTGAGAAAACATGTTTTTTCGGCATTGTAGAGATCTTAGGGTGATTTTTTCACTATTACAATACTTTCTTTTACGATGGAATAAAAAAACTTATCTTCTTATAAATCTAAAAAAGCTATGGTTTGACTTCTAGCTTCTAATTTTGCAGTGTTTGGCCGCATACATCATACCACTGACTTTTTTAGAAGTATTCATGTTTTGATTTGATATTATTATTTTATAATAATATCGAATAGAGTCTCTAAAAACTATTTAAATTTAATTTGTACTTTACTTCGGCGGCTGGTTCTTATAAAGACAAAAAACGACGTCACTGCATATGACTACGTCTAAAACAATAATGCCAATCCTAGGCCGTCTCAACGCAGCTGATTGAATAGGTCCAAACGAAAGTACGGTATCTGTATTAATCTGTCCCCCGGCTAAATATGAAAAAAGTATTTTTTTTGTAGAGCATAAATATTTACATATAAATGGTTTATTCGAAATGGTATACTTTTTTGTTACCATTAAAATTAATAGTTAGGGAGGATAGAACTTAAGGGATCATATGTCAAACTTCTAAAAATCATAGTAAGCTGAAAAATGAATGATTTTTCAATTTTTATTTAATCTATTAAAATATATAAATTTTTGTTTCAGAGAAATGTACTTTTTTATTTTTTATTACGAAATTTATTACAATTTTTATTTTTAAAAATTTAAACGATTTACTAACGTTAATTTTTTTTCTATAACACAAAGAATTAAAAACAAAATTTCAATATTTACAACAATGTATTAAATGTTATAGAAAAGAAAAAATTTAATTTTATTAAGTCGTTTAAATTAAAAAAAAAAGTTGTCACAAAAATAAAATATGATGAAAGAAAAATTTGAAAAATCATTATTTTTCTGCGTGCTATGATTTTTTAAAATTTAGAGTCACATTCTTTAACTTCTAAACCTTCTAACTCTACTAATTTTCACAGTAGTAGAAAAAGTGTCTAAATCATTTATCATATGTTAAATCGTATGCAATTTTTATTAGAAATTTCTTCTTCTAGCTCTAGCTAAGGAATGAGATAAATATTATTTCCACTTATGGTTATCAGATACCTCATGCTTATATCAAAAAATCAGGCAAGTTGACCAAATTTCGGTTTAAAAGTTCATTTAATTGGCTTACAAAATGTTAACTTAGGTTTAGGCCTTAAAATTAGCAATTGAAGGCGTGGGCTCTGCCAAAATAAAATCCCGGTAGGGCAAAATCATGACAAAAAAAGAAAGTTCCGGTGGGGACAAAATTATACTGCTAACAATTACTGTCACAAATTGTATTAGGTTAATTTGTGTCACTGTCATAAATCTGTATAAATAAGTAATCAAATCTGGCAACATTGCATATAAAAAATATTAATCTAATAGCTAGATGAAGAAATTGCAATACAATTGTTTAAATGAACTATAAATATAATGCAGTAAACTTTTCACGTTCAGGTTCTTAATTATATTTTATGCATTTCCTTCCTTAACACTTTATTTTTATTTTACATAGCGAGCATGGAAAGTGGCATATAACATACGAGTATGATATTTCGTAAATCACGCGAGTACGTTAGTGCTCTTTCTAGTGAGTTGTGTACAATATTTTACATTATTAATAACCAGCTGGCCCGGCAGACCTTGTTATGCCTTTTCCGTTAGATGGCAGTGAAATCAAAAGAATATGTGTAGTGTTGAAGGGTCTCGGTAACCAGACGATCATTTAAAAAAAAATCATGTAAAGTGGTGCTGTACAACTCTCTCACGAACTTGCTAAAAAATCTGGCTTAGTGTTTTAAATATACAGATATTCTTAATTATTATAACAGTAACGTTATTTTTGCGAGCATTAAAACAAAAAATGATTTTTTGATTACAGAATAACACAATAAGCTATTTTTAAAAGGTTGTTATTAACAAACAAAGCAGATTTGACCATATTACACACGCGTGTGTATTATCATTTGTTTTCGCGCCTACCCTGTCCGGTTTTTAGATGTGTTTTTTTTAGGGGGTTGTGGGAAAATATATGCTTTATCAATTTTTAATAGTAGCTATAATACGTATTTTCTTCATATACGATGCAATACAAATAATGATTTTTTGATTACAGAATAACTGAATAAGTTATTTTTAAAAGGTTGTTATTAACTAACAAAGCAGACTTTTCTATATTATATACACGTGTGTGTTATCACTTGTTTTCGCGTCCACTTTCTCCGGTTGTTAAATGTGTTTTCTTAGGGGGTTGTGAGAAAATATATGCTTTATCAATTTTGAATAGTAGCTATAGTAGGTATTTTCTTCGTATACAATGCCATTTTTTATATATTTTTCTTTAAATTGATTTTTTTGTTCTAAAAACTGAAACATTACAGTGATGTCTAAATATATGAGCAATACTGATGTGTTTAAAAATTCTAACATAGTAAGGTTTGTCAATATTTAGTTATTAATACGTATAAAAAATTTAAGTCGATTATGATTGCTGTACTTAAAAATTTGTTAAATACTATATCTAGATGCAGTGTAAGTACCTAAGTATTTTAGATCTACTTTAAGTATTTAGATATATTTTAAGTTGTTGGTAGATGTACTTAAAACTAAATAAAATCATGTACCTGCTACCTATACTTAAATTTTCCTTTTAAGCAAAATACTGTATATTTTAAGTAATTTTGTAAATACTGGTATTTAATATTGTAAGTAGATTTTTAAAATAATGTTGTGACCCCATTATTTAATAGTCATTTTATTTGTGAATAGTCTTAAGTATTATATATTCATTAGTCTAGAGATAGTTTGACACGTAAATGCAATATTTAGACATACATTATATTTCGGCGGAACCTTCCGACAAAAGCTGCTTTAATGGTCGTTTATTGCAAGGGAAATTCTAAGTAAACAATATGTATTTTAAATTCTACTTCAAATTCTATTTTATGTACGTTCTTCCGCCCCAAATATTATTATACCCGAAAAAACCTATCATAAACTCATTTACACTATGTCGATAAAGCTTGGGAAGGTTCAGCTATAAAAACATTAAAAGAAACCATTGTAGTACAGTAAGCAGTGGCGTAGCAAATACTCCCCAAATTACTTTTATAGACACCTTTTTTAATCAATTTTACAGATACGCCACTGCATCTCAAATTAGGGAATTCATATAAAAATAAGTTCTAGGTAGTCAGTATAGAGCAGGTCAGTCATTATGTCAGTACTATATTGTCAGTAGAATTAAGTCAGTAGACACAGTAAGAGTAAAGATTTGTTAGAAGTAAGAAGTGTCCCTCTTGTCCAGAAGATAATAGAGAGATTTGAAACAAGTTGAAGTGTTTACATTTACTACCAGTGCTAATACAAAATACTAAAATTATTAAATCATAACAGTGGTGGCATTCGGCGAGTAATAAAAATATTAAAACATAACATTGGTGGCAGCGGATCTGGATATACTACCCCGTGTTTTCTGAAGGAGCGCCTAGAACGCAGCAGGAATCACACCAGTTAAACCACATCGGTATACCAAAGACAGGAAGTTTCAACAGACTTGGAGGAACGCCCAGTACGCAACAAGTTTCGAGAAGAAGAAAGAAAACGAGGAAATTCGCCTTACGTTCCAGCTAACTAAGGATGAAGCTGTAAGTTTTTTTCTTTTATTTTCCTGTTGTGGTGACACTATTTGTTTTTTTTTATATGTTATGCATTTTTGAAATTATATAGATATATTTATTTCGTGAAAGGTACTGCAAATACGTTGTGTGTTGAAAAAGTAATTGAATAATCGACCGTATAACTTATCTATATTTAAATTTTTACCCAAAATTTTTATTAGTATTTAATCTTTATAATTTTAACAAACAAAAAAATGGCTGAAGGAAAAGATGCAATTGATGTATTAAATTTAATAAATTCATTTGACGGCTACGGCGATGGAAATTCTCTTCAATTTTTTCTAAAAAACTGTGACGCAGTAATGCATATTGTGAAAGAAAATGAAAAAAATAAATTAGCTAAATTAATTTTTGGTACTAAATTAAAAGGTAAAGCTCAAGAGGTGACACAATATAAAGAATTTTTAAATTGGGACGAAATTAGAGATTTTCTTTTAGAACAGTTTACGGATAAAAGACCGCCTTCTCATTTTTTAACTCAAATAATGAATATAAAACAAAACTTTAGGGAAACCGTTACAGAATATGGAGATAGATTAAGATACCTGCATAATAAATATAAAGAAACTTGTCATTTAAATTATGAACATAATTCTGCTAAGGTATTAATAGAAAATTTAGAGTCAATTTTAGTAAACACGTTTAGACAAGGGCTAAATGATGAAAAAATACAAATTCGAGTAATTGCTGAAAACACAACAGATTTAGACAGGGCATTATCATTAGCAATCGAAATGGAACTCGAAAACAACGTTAGAGCAAAAAATTCAAATTTTAAAAATGTAGGTTTTGTGGATCAGGGAAATAGAAATTTTAATAACCAAAATCCTAAACTTTTGTGTATGTTCTGTCATAAAAATAATCATATAACTTCTCAATGTAGGCAACTTATACAATATGAACAAAATATGGGAAGAAATAATTTTAATAATCCTAATTATCAAAGCTTCAGTCCACAACAACATTTTAACGCAAATTCTTCAAATGGGCAAAATTATAACGGGGAACAACCTATTAATGCTAGAAGTAATTTTTCTTACAGGGAAAACGATAATCATAATTACAATCAAAATACAAATTCACGAAATTTTAACAATAATTATAATGGGAACAATTATCGTCAAAATTATACCAATCCCCGTAGTTCAAACAGACCTCAAATGCTTTCAGAGATACCTCAACAACAGCGACGATACCGTCCTAACTATAATAATGAACCTGTCAATAATTCTCATCAAATACAAACTATAACGTCTCTACCCCCCAGTAGCCTCCAACACAATCTTAGTATTTCTCCTCCACAACCAACTACATCTGTCCAAGAATGTTCGGGAAACGACAACGAAGCCTTGGTTGTGAACAGCCCGCCAAGCGCTTCGTAAAAAGTTCAATCAGTATAAACAGTAGCTGTTCAAATAATAAGAATCCACTAGAACATATTAAAATCAAACCAACTCGTAATAATTCAAATAATATGTCTCCTAAGTCAGTATTATTCTCTAATAATTGTAAACAGTTAGATATAATTGAAATAACTTCATTGGGCACTAAAAAGTCAGAATTGCAAATTTTGTTAGATACAGGGGCTGATGTTTGTTTATTAAAGGAGTCGATTTTACAAGATTATTCAAAGCTAGATCAAAACTGTATTATTGAACTAAAAGGTATAAGTAAAGAACCGGTTTTTACGAAAGGTCTATATAATGTAACAATCCAATTAAAAGATAATAAAATATTAATTTATCCTTTTCATATCGTACCAGATAGCATTCCTATAAAAAATGACGGAATTTTAGGCCGCGATTTTTTGCAAAAATATAAAACTAAAATTAATTATGAAGAAGAAACTGTTTATTTTGAGGACAATTGCTTTAAGATTTTGCCTTCAGAGACTTTAACGACTATACCCCCAAGATGTGAAATGATAACTTATGCTTTGGCCAACGTTTCAGGTACTGAAGGTATCGTAAAATCGAAACAACTTGCTGAAAATCTCTATATAGGTTCTTCTTTGACCAAAGTACATAATCATAAATGTTTAATTAGTATTTTAAATATATCTAATGAACCCTTAACAATTGCGTTACCCAGAGTTAACGTACAACCTATCACTAAAGGTGAATTTGACATTATAGAGCTTAGTCATAATAATAATAATATTGAAAATAACACGAATATAAATTACTTTGAACGTTTAGAAAAATTGAAACATTCTCTCAACTTAGAAGGATTAAATGTCGAGGAAACTAACTCACTTCTAGAAATTTGTGAAAATTTTATCGATATTTTTTATTTAGAAGGTGATAAACTCTCCTGTACAAACACAATAAAACATAAAATTTCTACAGACCCTACTAAGGGACCTATTAATATTAAACCCTATAGATTACCTTTTCAACATCGGGAGGTTATAAAAGAACAAACCGATGCAATGTTAAAGGATGGAATAATTTCTCCGTCTTACAGTCCTTGGAATAGTCCCTTATTAGTAGTTCCTAAAAAAACTGATTCATCAGGTTTACCTAAATTTCGCGTGGTCGTAGATTTTAGAAAAATTAATGAAATAACTGCAGGGGATGCATTTCCATTACCTAATATTACAGATATTTTAGACCAATTAGGAAAATCGCATTATTTTACAACTTTAGATTTAGCCAATGGATTTCATCAGGTTCAAATGGACGAAAATGATAAAAATAAGACAGCTTTTAGTACTTCTACGGGGCATTTTGTTTACAATAGGATGCCTTTTGGTCTAAAAGGAGCTCCGGCAACCTTTCAGAGGTTAATGAATGCGGTCTTAAGCGGTCTTAGTGGCATAAAATGTTTTATTTATTTAGATGATGTCGTAATTTATGCTAATAATTTAAAAGAACATAATGAAAGGTTAATTGAGGTATTTGAACGGTTTCGGGAGCATAATTTAAAGCTTCAACCATTAAAATGTGAATTTTTAAGAAAAGAATGTTTGTATCTAGGTCACATTATAACAGATTATGGCATCAAACCTGATCCTTCAAAAGTAGAATGTGTTTTACAGTTTCCTCAACCAGTAAATCAAAAAGAGGTAAAATCATTTTTAGGGCTTGTCGGATATTATCGAAAATTTATAAAGGATTTTGCGAAAATTTCAAAACCTCTTACCAAATTGCTCAAGAAAGATACAGAATTTAAATGGGACCATGCTTGTGATATTTCATTTCAAACGCTTAAAAATAACATTACTTCTCCTCCTGTACTACAGTACCCAGATTTTTCAAAAGAATTCATTATAACTACCGACGCAAGTAATTATGCGATTGGTGCAATTTTATCACAAGGAAAAGTTAATAATGATCGACCTATAGCTTATGCTAGTAGAACTCTTAATAAAGCCGAACAGAACTACTCAACGACAGAGAAAGAATTAGCGGCAATTGTTTGGGCAGTTAGACATTTTCGACCATATGTTTTTGGAACAAATTTTAAGATAGTTACGGATCATAAACCTTTACTTTATGTATTTAACATAAAAGACCCTGGGTCGCGTCTTACAAGATTTAGGTTAAAATTGGAAGAATACAATTTCAAAATTATTTATAAGGCCGGAAAGTTAAATACAAATGCTGATGCCTTAAGTAGAATGATTAAAACGGTAAACGCTGACATGATAACAGATTATCAAAAATTTTTAAATTATCTGCAAACACATAATGTTATTAACACACAATTAAAAGAAAACAACGCTAATTTATTTCAGATAAATAATTCAGATCCTATAATATTATTTTTTCCCAAATTTTTTAACAAAGAGCAATTTAATATTTTGGAACAAAATAATCATATTAAACAATTTCTTGCATCATACAACGTTCAAAACGATTTAAAAATACCTTCCGTCTCTCAGTACCAAAACAACGACTGTAATATATTTTTACTCAATGATAATGAAAATATGTTAAATGGCACAAATTATGAAAATATATGGTCTTGTCTACTAAAGTTAAAAAATCTTGTAAGTAACAAAAAACTTAAATTGTCATTTATTAAATATCATTACAACCCGTTAGTAAAATGGGAAATTATTTATCCCATGATAAGATATATTTTTAAAAACTCTAATGTAGATATAACAGTTTACAATAATAATTTAATAAAACCCTCTGAATCTGAAAAGGAAACCTTATTAGAAGAATTCCACAACTCTCCTTTAGGCGGTCATCAAGGAATTGCCCGTACACATAAAAAATTATCCCAATTTTATATCTGGAGAGGCATGAAAAAAGACATAAAAAGATTTATAAAAAAATGTGAATCTTGTCAAAAAAACAAATTATCGCGAAAAACAAAAATGCCAATGGTCATAACTTCAACCGCGACTAAACCTTTTGAAAGATGTTTTCTCCATATTGTTGGTCCCTTACCTGAAACGGAAGCAGGTAACAAATATATTCTTACCTTCCAAGATGACCTGACAAAGTATAATATTAATGTCCCTATAAAAAATCAAGAAGCCTCAACAGTAGCTTATTACTTCGTAACGAAAATAATTTGTCTATATGGACTACCTGAAACTCTAATTACCGATCAAGGTTCAAATTTTTTAAGTGAAATCTTTAAAAATACTTGCAAACTTTTAAAAATAAAAAAGGTTCAAACTACTAGTTATCATCCAGAATCCAACGGAGCTTTAGAACGTTCTCATAGAGTCTTAGAGGAGTATTTAAGACATTTTATCAAAGATAGTCAGGAAGACTGGGATAGCTGGATTCCATTTGCAACATTTACTTATAATACAACTCCGCATACTGCAACCCACTTTTCACCTTTTGAACTTTTATTTGGCCATACCCCTAATTTACCTACTTCAATTATTCAACCTATGAAAACTCAATACACATATAATGATTTTGTTGCCAATCTTAAACAAAAATTACAATATTCTAGCCAATTGGCTAAAGAAAATCTATTGAAAAGTAAAAGCGTTTCAAAACAAAATTACGATAAAAATTGCAAAATTAGAGATTTTAAAATAGGTGATAAGGTGCTACTTTATGACGAATCAGTGCGAAGAGGCAGAAGCAAAAAACTCACATCCTTATGGATTGGACCTTATATAATAATAGATAAAACTTCTGACGTTAATTTTATAATACAGAAAGGCAAAAACAAACAATGCGTCCATGCCAATAGATTAAAACAGTTTTATGATTAACACAAAGCAAAAAAAAAAACATGTATAAATGTATTATAGAAAATAATTTAAAATATAAACGTATGTAGATAGTATTTTTAAATTTTATGTTTTCTCCTATTTCAGAATAATACTACTCAGTATCACTATATCTCTGAATACCTTTCGTTCTGATAATAGCGACGATTATAATGTCACATATTACGACCACAACCCAGGAATACACTTTGAAAAACTTGGAGAACTGCGACTCTATAATAACAAATGGAAGCTAATTACATATGTAGATTTTAACAACATTATAAATAAACTTCTTTCTCTAAAAAACTACAATAAAATAACCTCTGAATTATGTAATCATAAAAATTTTCAGTACCACTTATCCATTTGTGACACGTTTTTAAAGTCAACTAAATATAATTTTGATAAAATTAGCTCAGATTTAGAAACTTTACATCAATTGATAGGTTATAGTACTTTAAGTAGAAATAAACGAGGATGGTTCAATATTATCGGAAAGGCTACAAAAATTCTAATCGGTACTTTAGACGAAGAAGACGCGAAATATTATGATAGCAAAATTTCAGATTTATCGCAAAATGAGGGTTCAGCATTAGCTCTTTTGAAAGAGCAAACTAAAGTTGTCAAGTCTACACTAACAAATTTCAACAATACTATTGGAACCTTAGATTTTAATGAAAACATTTTAAAAAATAATGTTAAAATTCTTTCCAAACAATTAGAAAAAGAACAAAAAGATATTAAATTTTTAGACTTAAAAGGCAATCTAGAAGAACACATTACGCTGACAAATATGATGTTACATCAACTACAACTCGAAGTAATGACTTTGATTAATGCAATTCTTATTGCCAAAAAGGATTTATTACACCCAGCAATTTTAACACCAGTTCGCCTAATTGATGAACTAAAACAAGTTACGGATTCTCTTCCCCATGGTTTAGATTTTGCTGTGCCTCTTGATATAATACATTCTAATCTTATATTAAAAACGATTGAACTAAAAGTTTACTTTGAAAATAATCATTTAATTTATATAATTAATATTCCTTTAGTTGAAGCACAATTATTCTACCTATATAAGGTATCGCCTTTTCCTAAGCTATTAGCCACTAATCAATTTGTTTTGATTCAACCATCTTCTAAATACATTGCAATAGACGAAACAAAACAGCAGTTCATAACTTTCTCTGATCTCGAATATAATAAATTTATAAAAATAACGGATGATAAAATGATTTGTCAGCAACAAAAACCAGTTTCATTGGCTCATTTAGTGGAAAACTGTGAAATGAAGTTACTTCAAGTAACAAATAAAATTCCAGAAGTATGCGAAAAACATATATTAAATTCTAATAGAGGTATCTTTATTCAGTTACTTACAACTAATACTTGGCTGTTTGCAGTGCCTTGCCCTGAATCATTAACCATTTCATGTATTAATCAAAATAAACCAGTAGACGTTATTTTAAAAAATTACGGCAGTGTCACCATAGGAAAACAGTGTAAAGCGTATAGTGTTTCAACGATGCTCGTGCCTCACGGTAATGCCTTTCAGTCGAAAATATTTAGTGAGTTTGTTCCGTCATTAGAAATTAGTGAGGACTGTTGTGAAAAAATAAAAAATAATAACATTAACCTGACAGAAATTTTAATAACCGAAAATTATAAGACTCTTTCAAAGCACATTTCTGAACAGCACATTCTTGAAAAAAATAATTTTTTGTCAACATATAATAACCATTGTTTACAAAATATATTCAAAATGTATAAGAAAAAACCATCCCCGAGAAGTAATAGATATATAGCTCAGTATACTAGTGAAACTTCTAATAGAATTAATAATGATGATCACCCTGAGGACGATCAACTAGGTATATCATACACGCCTCGCAGAGCTATTGGTCACACGTCCTCAAGACGATCAATTAGATAAGTAATAATATTATGTTTTATTATAAGTAATAAATTTCTTTAGTAGAATCTAAGTAGATTTAGAATGCCTAATTATTATAAAAAAAAAAACAGTTTTCAATATTATATAGGTTAGTATAATATAGAATAAGAACATAGTTCATAGCAAATTTTGTAAAATCATTTCGAACATAATACTTTTGTTAAATATTAGTATCAATTACAAGGATGTATATTTTGTATCATAATTTATATTTTAACTCAGGAACGAAATTTTCTAACAATTTCATTATTATAAAATCTCTCATTTAGGGGGGAGGTGTTGTGACCCCATTATTTAATAGTCATTTTATTTGTGAATAGTCTTAAGTATTATATATTCATCAGTCTAGAGATAGTTTGACACGTAAATGCAATATTTAGACATACATTATATTTCGGCGGAACCTTCCGACAAAAGCTGCTTTAATGGTCGTTTATTGCAAGGGAAATTCTAAGTAAACAATATGTATTTTAAATTCTACTTCAAATTCAAAATCATAAACTCATTTACACTATGTCGATAAAGCTTGGGAAGGTTCAGCTATAAAAACATTAAAAGAAACCATTGTAGTACAGTAAGCAGTGGCGTAGCAAATACTCCCCAAATTACTTTTATAGACACCTTTTTTAATCAATTTTACAGATACGCCACTGCATCTCAAATTAGGGTATTCATATAAAAATAAGTTCTAGGTAGTCAGTATAGAGCAGGTCAGTCATTATGTCAGTACTATATTGTCAGTAGAATTAAGTCAGTAGATGCAGTAAGAGTAAAGATTTGTTAGAAGTAAGAAGTGTCTCTCTTGTACAGAAGATAATAGAGAGATTTGAAACAAGTTGAAGTGTTTACATTTACTACCAGTGCTAATACAAATTATTAAATCATAACAGTGGTGGCATTCGGCGAGTAATAAAAATATTAAAACATAACAATAATAGTCAATATTGATTACTTTAAGTACTTTTTCTGAGCATCAACAAGAAGAGACCATTTCATGGATATACAATATATAGTGAGTTCTACTTGCATGCAACTTTGATTTGCCGCTATTTTATGACCAATCATATATAGTTAGGTTTTCTTTACTGCATTTTAAAAATCTTAAAACTTTTTTATCTGATATCTCTTGTTAGCTTCCTTAAATTTGAAAATAATCGGCTGTTTCCATATATATATATATATATATATATATATATATATATATATATATGCAGAGTGTTACAAATTTGATGCTCACAATTGGCATATCGGAAACTGTAAGTGATTCAGCGATAGTTCTAGTGTTAAAAAAATGCCGTTTTAAAATTTAAGATACTTCGAATCCTTCCGAAGATTTTTATAAAAAATCGGTAAATTTCTTTTACCCGGAACTTTCCTTGTTATGAATATTTCCTTTCAATAGTAATAGTAAAGTGTAACCCAATTTAGTTCCGCACATAGTCATTTAGTATATTGGCCTTTCAAATATTTTTAATATTCTACCAGCTTCTACTTATACTATACTTAATTTTTTGGAATGATTTAAAATAAATTGAATACGTAGTTTTTAGACATTTTTTAAGAGCGCCATTTTGTACCGTCATGTCGAATTCGTACCAGTTAATCCCTGTATCACGTTTAATTTTGCTGCAAGATTTAAAGTCAACGGAATAAAAAGATTTTTTTGCGTTGATTTTTTAAACATTTGATATGGCCGCCATTTTGTTTCGCGGTCTTGAATTCGTTCCAAAATTTTACTAGTTTATCTCTATATCACACTTAATGCTTGCCCAAAATTTTAAAGTAATCTAATCAATAGATTTTCAGGCTGATTTTTTAAATAATTTATTAGGTCGCCATTTGTATTGCTTCTTACATTCGTGCCAACATATTACAGCTTGATTCCTATGGATAAGTAGTTTTTTAGTAATTTTTTTTTAACATTTAGCTAGTCCGCCATTTCTTTCGACACATTGGTTTTTACCGAAAAGTTACCAGGACATCCCCATACGACTATGTTACGAAGAGACAGACCGACAGACAAATTTTTCAAATCTACAAAGACATTCTGTTGACAACTTTTCGAGCAGAATTAGACTGTGTTATCAGATTTTATTTCAGACATTTCGGTTCCTTTATAACATTATCAGCTTTATTTTTCTTATGGGTACCATATTGGATTTTTACATTAACATTTTTCGAATCGCCCCAAAAACGCTATATATATATATATATATATATATATATATATATATATATATATATATATATATATATATATATATATATATATTTCGTCCAACTATTTTAACCTTTTTTTGTATATGTATGTCAACAATATAATTAAATGTACCTATTAATAATTACCTAATTGTGTAAAGTAAAACTCATAAAGAGTAAGTCTCTTTCATTATTATAATCTTTAAATATTATTACAATAACATGTATATTTTATGTATTATTTTAGTTTTGTAACTATTACATTGAGAAAGGCTGAAATTCGGTCGAAACGTCTTGAAATTGTAATAATAATAGATTTTTAAACGAAAAGAAATAGTTTTCATTACCTTGTATCACTCGAACCATATCCCAAGAAAACAAAAAACTAATTTATATATATATATATATATATATATATATATATATATATATATATATATATATATATATATATATATATATATATATATATATATATATATATATATATATATATATATATATATATATATATATATATATATATATATATATATATATATATATATATATATATATATATATATATATATATATATATATATATATATATATATATATATATATATATATATATATATATATATATATATATATATATATATATATATTTTAAATACAAAAATTCCTACGGCATATAAGAGATTGACAATAACATTATACTAATTTCTAGCATTTAAACTAGATATCCTTAGTAAATGTTTCACTATCATAGCCTACTTTAGTGAACTTTATTAACGTGATTAAAATTTGCGCTATTTCCTTTTTCAGGTTTATGTAATAACCGGCAAACCACACTGAATGAACCATCAATAATTCTTGAAACGGCATTCCTGGTCGGTAAAAAGTGGTTAATACAAATTGGACGAGTCATCAAACATTATAGAGAGGCTTAAAATGGTGTCGGAATAAGGTATGATTGGCCTGAAATTTATATATATATATATATATATATATATATATATATATATATATATATATATATATATATATATATATATATATATATATATATATATATATATATATATATATATATATATATATATATATATATATATATATATATATATATATATATATATATATATATATATATATATATATATATATATATATATATATATATATATATATATATATATATATAGGGCCCTTTGTTCAGTGGCATTTAGGTTTTGTTTTGGTGTTTTGCTTGATCTTAAAATTCTTGCCACCTCTTGTCGAAACTCCTCTGCTTTTGTTTCTTCAGAGGAGTCAAGGACAGCTTCCACTCCAGCTATTATTTCTTCTTTAGGGATTTCCTTAGGAGATATCGCAAAATTAAAACCCTTACTCAGTACGGATTTTTCACTTTCTGAGAGACTGTAGGATGATATATTATGTACTAATTTATCGACGTCTACTGACGATCTTTGTGGCGGACTCGACTTTCTTAGAAGATTGTCATACTTTTTCGAAAGTTTATCTGTCTTAATATTCTTATTTGTTTCTGTTCGCCAAAAAGCCAAAGTTTCTATGCGATTCCACAATAAAGGGTGAATGATGTTACTTAGTTTAAGGTGTAACTTTAAAAGTTCTTTCTCTGTCTCGGCTAGTTGTTTTCTAGTTTGATGGATTTGTTCTTTTAATAACGCCTTACTAGCATTTTGAAGTAAGGTGTTAGTTTTTCTAGTTTTAGTATGATAAGACAACCGTGTAAAAGTAGGAAGTAAATCGCTGTCACGACACTTAATTTGAAAGGTTAGATCACATAAAAGATTAGTTTTCTTACCTCTCAGTCTCTCATACATCTTGATTGTCTTGAAAATCTCCTCCCCGTAGATAAACCTCCGAAAAAATAAAAACATCACAATCCTTCCAGCAGATAAAGGAAACGCAATTGTGGTTATGAATACTCAAGATTACGTACAAAAAATGCAGGATATCCTACAAGACAATTGTTATAGGCCTGTTCCAAGGGACCCGACAACGTACCTAGAAAAAACAACTAAAAATAAAATAAAAAGTTCACCAATAAACCCCGAAATTCAACAAAAAATCATACCACGGGAAAAGTCGAGCAGATGTCCTAAACTCTATGGTTTACCAAAAATACACAAACCAGGCGCGCCTATCAGACCTATTGTTAGTGCTGTTAATTCGCCGCTACAAAAACTGGAGAAATACCTTTCTGAAATTATGCAACCAACTGTAGAAAAAGCTGATTCATTTGTAAAAAACTCGGAGCATTTCACTCGAATTACACGAGATATCGTCCTTGAAAAAAACGACATCATAGCAAGCCTAGATGTCAAATCGTTATATCCCAGTATTCCCATCGACGAAGCATTGGACAAGATTGCTATGAACGAGGATTTCCAGGCACATATAATAGAACTCTCGGAGCATTGCCTCAAAAATACTTATTTTTCTTTCAACGGGCAAATGTATAAACAAATAGATGGTGCTCCAATGGGGTCCTCGCTATCACCAGTAGTCGCGAATTTATTTATGATATACTTCGAGAAAGAAGCTCTTGAGAAAGCAAGTTTAAAACCCAAATTATGGATTCGTTAAGTGGATGACATATTTATTATATGGCAGCATGGTCATGCAGAGCTCGAAAAATTTCTGACTCACGTAAATTCAATCCACCCCAGAATACAATTTACTCTAGAGTTAGAGGAAAACAACAAACTACCATTTTTAGATGTTTTGGTCACAAAACTACATAACGGACATTTCGAATACACCGTGTATAGAAAACCAACACATACAGACAGATATTTAAATGCAAAATCACATCATCACCCAGCACAAATTCAAGCTGTGGCAAATACTCTAATATCTAGATCCGTGCGACTAACTGAAACACAGACGAGACAAAACGAACTTAAGGTAATATCTAGTGCTTTAAAGAAAAATGGCTACACAAATCGCACCATAGAGAAAGCTATTAATGCACAAGTTTCCCGAACAACGAACAACAAAAAATATGAACCGGGAAAGCAACGAGTAGTCTTACCATATGTAAAAGGCACAACAGACAGAATCGGAAGAATTCTGAGGAAACACAACATACAAACAATACACAAGCCACAAACAACTATAGGTAAACTACTCGGAAACCCAAAAGATAAAATCAAACTGGAAAACCACCGAGTGTACAGTATTCCGTGCCAGGACTGTGAAAAGTTGTACGTAGGGCAAACTAACAGGCGAATATCAGCAAGAGTGGAAGAGCATAAACTCAGCATCAGAAATAAACAAACAACCTCTTTATTCCTCGCTTTATTCCTACATCATCAGGAAACCGGCCATAAAATAAATTTCGATGGGTGTAGGGAGATTGCCAATATAGAACATTATAAGACCAGAATAATCCGAGAAGCCATAGAAATTGAAAAGGTGATTTAAATAAAAGGGACGAATCATTAAAACTACCAACAGTATGGAAGACAATAATAGACAAATCTAAAATCGCAAAAACTCAAGCGCAATTAGCGCAACAACAACAGCACCATCCAGAAAACATAAATAACGACCAACGCCTGCGCAGATATAACCTTCGGCCCCGAGTGGGGGTATAAAAGGAAGCGTCGCAGTCACCAACACTTCAGTCTCTATTCGGACGCGAGAAAGAAAGCTTCGAAAATGCCAAATGTGATTTTGGCGAAACGTCAGCAAAACTGTTCTTTTCAGAACGACAGTAGTGAACGGATGTACACCCGGAATGAAAACACATTATATATATATATATATATATATATATATATATATATATATATATATATATATATATATATATATATATATATATATATATATATATATATATATATATATATATATATATATATATATATATATATATATATATATATATATATATATATATATATATATATATATATATATATATATATATATATATATATATATATATATATATATATATATATATATATATATATATATATATATATATATATATATATATATATATATATATATATATATATTATTACTCTTATATTTTTTCAAACGAGATATCTTTTAGGAGTTTTATTAGTTATACCCTTTATAAACCAAGCAATAGTGCAGAAATTTATTGATTTTATTGAAATACTAGCTGAAAACTTACTGTGCCATCGCTTAAAATACATTCTGCTGGTTCATGCTGATGTTTTTTCTATTCGTAACTATTATTTATTAATTTATTATATTCAATTTAGTGTAAAAAAGCCGTTTTTTTTTCGTTTTTTGCTTACAAAATGAAAACAATTTAAGCAATCGCATTGCTATATAGAGGTGCTAAGTTATTGCAATTTGATTTTTTTGCTGTGGTAACTTCCAGGGGGTCTCGATACGAGACGGATTGGCCCATTTCAATTACAAGAAAATTTCGAAAACTCACTTATCGTACTTCCAAACGTATATTCTCATTTTGCGTTAATGTGAATGTTGTAAAACTAGTAAAAAATGCTTACAAACATGATATATATTCACTCATATCCAATCACGTTGTCAAATCATGTGCTCTTTTCTCGAATCCAGGGTATCTACGATTTGACAAAATGACTGAATACGAATGAAGATATGTCATGTTTGTAAGTATTTTTTACTAGGTTTGTAACTTTTTAATGCAAAATGAAAATATAAATTTTTTTTTTTGTTTAGTTTAGTGGCTTTGGAACTAAGTCCATTTGGCCATGATAGGGTATTCTAATATAACTAGTACTATATGTATTAGCCTACTCTAAATTTCCTAACCAACGAAACTTGAAACCAAAATTGAGACACATGGGAATATAGACAGGGACACACACTTCTCGTCCTGAGGCCTATGCAGGACATTGATTTTTACTTCACAAGACAGGAGGGCCCGGAAAGGTAAGGATGAAGAACACAATAGGTAAGTAAACAAAGGATAACAAATTCTAACTATCTATAGTATAAAACCAAATTAAATTTAAATCTTGGTTCTGGAGATTTTAAGAAATCGTAAGAAAATATTCTCAATTGAGGGATTTGTGATAACTCTATACATAAAGGATGAAGAATTAAGTGGAAGGATATTTTCTCTATTTAATTCTGATATAAGGAACTGGATTGCATGGGTGTTTAAGGAACAGTAGAATAGTCTATGATTAAGGTCATCTATTGATTCATTATCACATTCACAGTAAGGCGACTGTGCCATTTTAAGTTTGAACAGGTGTTTATTGAAGCTACCATGGCCAAAAAGGAATCTAAGATAAGAAATACTTAGTTGCCGTTGTAAACCGAGTCTGATTATTGCAGGACTTCTTGGCAAAATTGGATTTATGCTTGTATAATGGTTATTAGTATTTGACACATATACTTTGTAGTCATTTTCCCAGAGTGTGAAATTAGATATTTTGATGTCTCTATACAGGTCGGTGGCGGGGATGCCCTGGACCTCCACACCATCCGTCAATGCTTCTTTGGCCGCTCTATCGACCAGCTCATTACCTTCAAGGCCTGAATGACCTTTTACCCATATAAATATTATCTCCCTTTTGAGAGAATGAAGCTTTGAAACCTTATCTATAATGTTGGCTATTATGGGATTACCCATTGAGTTATTTTTAAGGGCTTTAAGTACGGATTGCGAGTCAGAGAGTACTATGATGTTGGAAAGGACATGTTCATTATTTATATAATATTCTAAGGCTGTTAAAATGGCCATGGCTTCGGCTGTAAATATTGAGGTAAGCCTATTGCACTTAAATTTTTGAACAACTGAAAGTTCGGGCATCACAAAAGCAAAGCCCACACCCCCGTCGTTCTTAGAGCCATCAGTGTAAATTTTGAGATAGTGGCGATACTGTTGTAATTCTCTATTGAGGATACTTTTGTTTATTGACGAAAACTCCGTAAACTGGGGGATAATCACTATCGGATTCACAATACAGTTTTCATATGGATAGTTATATAGATCAAGCTTATCCCTTTTGAGCAAAAAATTGTCGCATCTAGATACTGAAGTGTGGGCCTCTGCTAGAGGTGGATCATTCTTAAAGGTCCAATAGGGAGCTACAAGATTGGAAATTGCCAAAAAACCAATTTTTTTTTAATAAATAATTATTACTGAACTGCATGTTTTTAATTAGAAATTTTTGAGCCAAAATTTTTCTTCTAAGATATAGAGGAAGCTCTCTACACTCAGATAACAAGGCCTGAGTAGGAGTGGACATAAAAGCCCCCGTGACAAGTCTGAGGGCCTTGAACTGGACTACATCCAATTTTCTTAATTGGGATTTACATGCTGATCCATAGAATATACTTCCAATATCTAGAATAGATCTGGTAAATGATCTATAGAGAAGAAGCATTGTTTTGGGGTCTGAGCCCCAGGATCTAGATGCAACAGCTCTCATTAAGTTTAAACTTTTTTCTGTTTTGTTTACTATATAACTAATATGATCATTCCAGTTAAGCCTTTGATCTAGGAAAACGCCTAGGTATTTTATAGATTGGACCCAGGGTACAGTAGTATGATTTAAAGTAATAGTTTCTTCTTTGTTGATCCTATGCCTAGTAAAAAACATAACTGCTGACTTTTTATCGGATATTGTGAATCCATTTTCAGGAAAATATCTGTTACAGATGTACATAATGTGACTGAGATTAGATTTACATTGTTCTAATCTTTTATGTCTACTGTATATGCAAAAATCATCTGCAAATTGAAGAACTAGAGAATCAAAACCTAAATCGTGAATATCTCTGGTATAAATATTGAATAGAAAGGGGCTCAACACAGATCCCTGAGGGAGACCACAAGATACCAGTCTAGACTCACTAAGCGAATTATCCGTTTGTATTGAAATTACTCTATTTACAAATAACCTGACTATATTACAAGCGATAGTTCGGGGTATAATTTTTGACAGTTTTTCTATTAAGATATGCAAATTAACATTTTCGTAGGCGCTAGAAATATCAAGAAATATGGCACCTAGATAGTCGTTATCGGTTAAAGTGTTTTGAATGTCCGTCACCAAATGAGCCAGGCAATCGGAAACCCCCCCACCACGTCGAAAACCAAACTGATTCGGGGAAAAGATCCCTCTTGACTCACACCACCATTCCAACCGAGATTTTATGATTCTTTCAAGGGTTTTCATAATACATGATGATAGAGCAATTGGCCTAAATTCGCCAATTTTACCTGGTTTATTTATAGGAATAATTAATGAATTTTTAATACATGGGATTTCATCCCCTCTGCAGATAACTTTCTCGAAAGCAGTACATAAAAGATTCTTATACGAATCGGGTAGATTTTCCAACATGGAGTATGAAACTCCATCTAAACCGGGGGCGGTATCTCTATGTTTTTTTGTTATGGTATTAAATTCCTCAAGGGTGATTGGATTTGTTAAAAAATGAGTGGAATATATATTACATCTAGGTATTTCCTGAGATACTGTATCAGGAGCAATTTTTTTAATAAACGCCTCAGCTGCTTCGTTAGACATAGTATTTGATATGTTACCAGAAATACCTTTGTTAGCAGAGTTCACCCTTTTCCAAACCAGTGAAGGATTACTTTGGGCATTAAGGGAGTAACAAAACTGCCTCCAGCTTAGTTTGGCCTTCTTTTTGAATGTTATTTTACATTTGGCAGTTATTCTTTTAACACTAACGAAATTTTCGATGGAGGAGTATTCCCTAAACTTCTTAAGGGCTTCATTACGTAACTTAGCAATTTCGGTACATTCATTATCCCACCATGGTGGGCTGATTCTCTGAGAAGGTCTTTTCCTACGAGGAAAAATTGAGTCCGCGGTGTTACATATATTATCGTAAACAAATTCAATAATTTCATTAGCATTAAGGTCATGAGGATTAAAGTTATTGAATTTACCTTGTAACTCAAGAGAATAAGCATACCAGTCCGCATTTTTTACATTCCAACCTTTTCTTTCATGGGTTGTAGAAGCCTCATTGGTGTCGTTAATGACCAATTGTACCGGAAAATGATCAGAGCCATATGTGTCATTTAAAACCCTCCAAGAAGACCTATTTAAGAGATTAGAGGATATAATAGTTACATCAATAGCAGACGCATGCGTGCCAGGTACACCAAGCCTGGTTGGTTCTCCTTCATTCCTGACCACAAGGTTAGGATTAGAATCTAAGGCCTCCATTAAAGCAATACCGAATTGGTCATTTTTATTACAGCCCCACAAATTGTGATGAGCATTAAAATCTCCTGCAATTACGCAATGTTGGTTCAAGGAATGAAAAATCAGTTCGTACTGTCGAGAACTGACCTGTACATTGGGAGGTCTGTAAACCGAAACGATAGATATGGATTTTTTGTTAAACTCAATATTTACACTACAAACTTCAAATTTGTTATTATTAAAAGGAATAATACTACAATTTTGAAAAGGAATAGATTTTCTAATTAATATTGCTACACCGCCCTTACCACCAGGTCGGTCTTTTCGAATAATATTATATCCGCTAAGAACTATATTGTAGTTAGGTTTGTACCAAGTTTCACTCAAAATACCTATATCAAATTGAGTATCCCTAATAAGGTTCTTAAGTAGATTGTGATTAGCAAAAGCTGATCTAGCGTTCCATTGAACAATCGTTAACTTTTGCTTTGTTGATCCCATAGCTTAAGCAGTCACCAACAACTGTTTCAATAATTTCCTCTAAATTAATATTTTCAAAAACGTTTACCAAGTTAGGACGTACTAAAGGTTTATAGGAAGAACAGATTTTATTTTTTAATTTTTCACTAATTTTTAATTTAATTTCTACAATACTGTCTTCAGTTAAATTTGGCTGACTATGAATTAGGGGAGACCCTGTATATGACCAGTCAAACTCTCTCTGAATGGGTTCGTAGTTAGGACTCCTATCGTGCACTTTCCTTTTTTTGTTGTTATTATCAGAATAGAACGTACTAGGTTGAGACAAAGAGTTATGTACTCCATGTCTGTTTGTCATAATTTTATTTTGATTGTTATTCGTCTTTTTCTCGGGAAGGTTAGGAAATTCATGAAAAGAAGATAATAGGGGAGAAAATTTATTTTTGTTAACGAGACCGGCATAAGAAGGCAGATCAACAATTTTTTCGGCTTCTTTGAAAGATAAGTTTAAATTAGCCATTGCTTCTTTAGTTCTTTTTTGTTTTAAAAAGATTGGACATGATTTGTTTGTAGAATTATGTGTATTAGACTTGCAATGTATGCAAAAAATGTTACATTCGTCGCACTTGTTTTTTTCTCCTGGAAGAACCTGAGAACAATTTTTACACCTTTTTTTACCCTTACACTGTAAAGCCGTGTGACCAAAATTGAGACATTGAAAACACTGTGAAACTGGAGAGTACCAAACTTGTACTTCATGTCTTAATTTGTAGATATAAACATGTTGTGGTAAGGTCAATTGGTCGAAAGTAATTATTACTTGCTGTTTAGGTACTTTAATTGATTTGCCATCCTTATCGATTACAGTTTTGTAACGTCTTTTAACAGATTTTATTTTTATATCAGATTGTATAATTTTAATTAGTTGCTCCTCCGAGAAAGTGGTATCTACTCCACGTATAAGACCTTTTTTCTCAGTAAGATGCGAAGGAATGTAGGCTACAAGGTTATTTTTTTCAAAAATTTCATTTGAAATTAAGGAATTAGCTGCTAATGCTGAATTACAAAAAACTTGTACTCGGTTTCGACCGACTATATCCAAATAGGTAATATTTTTTTCGTCTCCATCTAAATTATATAATTTTTCGCTAATACGAATAGGGTGTAGTTTTCCAAAATTTAAATACTTATGTTCAATAAATACAGAGAATGGACCAGTACTGCTATCTTTATACCTGTTATTAAAAACAATATTTTTTATGCGGTCAGATATTATTTTCCCCTGTTTTTCCTGATTGTCTCCATCGGGTGGCTCACCTCCCTCATCATAATTACCCCCCCGTCATGTTAGCAACATGCGAAGGGCAATACTAAATAATGGAAAAGTTACAACTTACAGATTATCGTATTTAGTTATTTTAAATTCCTAAGAAATAATCCAAATCAGATATGCACGAGAACGAACAACACCAAAAAAAACGGTTTCGTTATCTCTCACGGTCAAACGCGTCCGTATCGGATAGTAGCAAAACCCGAACTGAAATATAAATTTAAAAGCACGATAACTAGTTTTCTTCAAAATTTTCTTATAAAATTGAAATCAGGCAATCCGTGTCACATCCAGACCCCCTGGAATTTGGCGCAGTAAAAAATTTAAATTGCAATAATTTAAAAACTAATTATCCGATGGCTCTTGTCTTGTGCTTGCATAAAGCTCAAAATCATTGACTATCATTTCCCGAAAGGTCTACAATTTAAAAAGTGACTGACTTTTTGAAGAAATGGCGAATTTTCTTTTTTTAGAGTTTTCTTCGAAACTAATCATCGACTTCTTTAATAGCTTATTTTGTTCGTATTTCAATTCTCTACAATTCGCCTCTGTATAGTATTGCAATTATATAAACAACAAACGAAAAAAAAACGCCATTTTTAACTAAATTGATTATAACAAATTAATAAATAATAGTTACAAGTAGAAAAAACATTAGCATGAACCAGCAGAATGTGTTTTGAATGATGACATAGTTGGATTCCTGGTAGTGTTTTTGTCATGAAACAATTTTTATTGATTGGCTTAAGATACAATATTATGTAAGTATTTCTAATATTGATAATGAAATTTACGCAAGCCATGGCTTATCTCTGACAAACAAAAATGAATGTACCTACTTCTCATATTTCAATAATAATTTGGTTGTCAGTTCATACAAAATGATTTACTCATACTGTTATAGTTGGTGATACTAATATGCAGACATGGACTTAGTCCTTGGAGAATGCAACGACGACAGATCTCAAACAGGAAAACTTTTCTTTCGGTTGATCGTCGTCTAAGGGAGTCACATTTAAATTTGCCGTACATAAACGTCGACGACATGTTTCTACCAGAACCCTTAGAAAAGAAGCAACCATTTTAAACTTTTTAAATCCTGAGACAAGTACCAGAAGAATTTCAATACAAACTGGAATTTCCCAGCGTTCAACGTGGAGTACATCGAATGATATGTGTTTGCATCCTTTCCATAAGCAAAAGGTACAACAATTACTGCCAATGGATTTTCAGCCCAGGGTTGATTTATGTGGGTAGTATCAGGAAAATAATAATTTTCCTGAATTAATTTTATTTACTGACGAAGCTTGTTTTACCCGAAACGGGATTTTTAATATGCATAATGCCCATGTATGGGCAAAGGATAACCCCAATTTCTCACATGTTATGAGCTTCCAGCATCACTTCAAAATATTGATTTGATATCTCTAGTTAATAAAACGTTATTCGCACACGATTTTGTTAAATATTGCTAGAATTCAGTAATGGCCTGCTTAAATTTCATTATGAATATTAGAAATACTTGCACAGATTGTATCCTAAAGGGTTTTGACGCATTAACTCAAATAAAACTCCGAAATGATAGCTCGTATGAAAAAATTTTAAGAGCAATAATTTTTAGTTAAGAAGCCAGCTATACATATTATAAATAAAAATAAATTGATACCTCGCTCTTTACAGATATGACATAATGAAATGTCCTTTTTACCACACATGTTTAATGCCCTGTGTATAATGAACGGTGAGGCTTATAGAAAAATTATGTAAAACTTTTTTTCATGTTTCGTCAAGGTTTACATGCCTGTACTTATTTCTTATTCTTCTTACTATTCATATATATATATATATATATATATATATATATATATATATATATATATTTTATGATTTTCGATTCTTTGACCTTTTTCGTAATAGATATATTTTAGTTTTATTTTTCTTGGTTTACGGTCAGTGGTTTACTTGAAAATAATTAGAAAATTACTTCTTTTTTTAAAACATACATATATTATAGTCTGATGACGTTTCAACCAGTTTTGGTCTTTTTCCAATCTAAAATTATATGAAAAATTGTTGGTACGACAATAATAAAAATACGTCAAAAAACAATCATCTTACCCTAGAACGTAATGATAACAGTATACAACACATAACGAAGTAACAGCTATGACGATCACATGTATTAAAATTTTATTTTCTCAATTAAGAAAAGGTTAACAGGACACAACATTTTGCACATTGTTACAAAGGACTAACACAACGAACTGTGGAGTATCAATTATTGCAATATAGATGTATATATTTTGCTAAGATTGTTTACATCTTTTTTGTCATTCACACAGTTTTTGTTTTTGTGGATTAAAGCCATTTCGTAAAATTCCCTTTTTTTTAACTGACACTCGGTTTTTAAGATTTTAGTTTCAGAATAATTAAAACTGTGGTTTTTCGACTTTTCATGGTTGGTTAATGCCGTTGAGTTTTTTTTGTCGTATTTATGGCTTTTTATACGGTTTTACAAATATTGACTTGTTTGATCGATGTACACCCCTTCACAATTACAACAAGGAATTTCATAAACTACATTGCTCCTTTTGTTCTTTGGAGTCTTCGCCTTTAGTTTACTAAAATTATTAGATAGCAGATTTTATGACAAATTTGGATGTTATATTTTTTAAGGAATGTTTGAAATTGTTGGGATAATCCATTTATAACCACCGTAACTGACCGTAAACCAAGAAAAATAAAATATATATATATATATATATATATATATATATATATATATATATATATATGGAATATATTTGTATAGAATTTCAGGTCAATCAGATCTTACTTCCGAGACCATTTTAACATTTACCGACCAGGAATGCCGTTTCAAAAATTATTAATGGTATATTCAGTGTGGCTGTGCCATTATTACATGAAAATTATAAATCTGAAAAAGGAAATAGAGCTTAATAGTCTGAAAATTGTTCATAATTTGATTAAACTGTTTTACCCGTTAAATTGACTTATTCGGTTCCTGATGTTATTGGAATAATAATTTGATTGTGACGTCATCTGTGTAACAGTTATGACGTCATGCACAAGTTTTTTAAATGCAATATTTTATTTATATCACCGGAATATTCCAAACACATTCTATGTGACATGTCCTATACTTAAATGCAACTGCTTCCGAGAAAATAGCGTCTTCAACTTATAATTTTGTGGCAATTTGAGCCCTCTAACGAAGAAAATGTTAAGCTTAAAACGAAATGGGTTGCATTTTCCTATTTTAAAATCTATGGGATTACATCAACACGAAATGTCAAAATTCGACATTTTTATTTAAACTGGAAGTGGACATCAGTTTCGATTTTTGATATTCCGGATCAACCGGATGATAATGTCAGTTGATTAAATTTTAGAAAGTTAAGGCAGGGAAGTGCAAGTCTATTCTCTATATGTATATATATATATATATATATATATATATATATATATATATATATATATATATATATATATAGAGAGAGAGAGAGAATAGACTTGCACTTCCCTGCCTTAACTTTCTAAAATTTAATCAGCTGACATTATCATCCGGTTGATCCGGAATATCAAAAATCGAAACTGCTAAACTATATAAAATAGTAGTAGATTTGACGTGTTTCACCGTTTTTCTCAATGTTTTAAAATTGTCATAATACATATAATAGAAAAAAGAATAAGATGAATGTTTTATATTTTTATACCTTAAAAATATCGAAGAACATCATAATAATAATAATATATATGGCACCTAGATCTAGAGCTAGATTATTTTTGGTGCAAATTTGATACCAACTGGTTTGACCATTTTCAAGTTGTGTTACGTGCATATTTTGTTTTTTTTATACGCACACACGCATCCGTGTAGACATATTTTTAAGTTCTTCGTCTTCGTCTTCTTTCTTAATTTTCGCGATACCGAGCCGTCCAAAATGATCACATAAAAATACATTCAAATTATGATAGAAAAGATCTCGCATACATTAAAATTTCTAACCCACCTTTAAAACCCCTAATTGACGCTGGAACAATAAAATCGTTTTTAAACCCTAAAATAGGGAAAAAGTATTTTAATGATTATATGAAACCAAACCTTTCAGAATATCAGCCATTTTCCAAACCACTGCTAAAAATGTTTGAGCAGAAATACGAGTTTTAGTGAGTTTAATTCTGAAAAACAAATAAATTTTACCTAAATTGCATCATTTTTTCGATGGCCTTATTGGTTACATCACATTAAAAGACCTAAATGCTGAATTAGACCTTATCAATATACGTATTAAACATATTCAATACAAAAATACCTTTAAGTCAATATTATATCAAAATCTAAATTATTATTTTATACACATATTGACCCGAATACTATTGAAATTTTAAAAGTTCCAGTAAATATAATACATTATAATTCATGACACTAAACTCTCCAAATGTCGTATCCCCGCATGGATCACAACAGCCCATCAACATTATGCCTCTGTCCAACTACATAATGACTTACAATTACCTCACAAAATGTATGTTTAGAGCCCCTTATCTGTAGAACCATTTGATCGAAATAATTTTGAATTAGCTAATATGTCAGTCGAGAAATCGCTTAATGAATCTCGTAATAAATCTGATATTGTTCACCTTATACGAACGCAATATGTGAACCCTGATGAAAGGTATCAGATTGAAAATTTATGGCAAAAATTTTCTGATAGTTTCCACCGGAAAAATTCAAAATTGACATTCACAATTCAGGTAAAACACCGAATAAAAACAAAAAAAAACAACAGTACAAATCCCAGAATACACCAAATTTTTTCGATACTCAATTATTCCTAAGCCCAAGGTAGAAACGACAAATAAATGAAATGTTAGAACAACGTAATACTAGGCCAAGCGATTCTCGGTGGTACTCGCCGATTTGAGTCCCCCCAAAAAAGCAGATGCTTCCGGAAATCATCGCATTGTGTACAACTTCCGTAAAATTAAATTTAATTCTGAGATAATTGATGAAAAATGGAAAGATGTATATTTTTACTCTAAATTTTGGCAAATGGCTTCTATCAAATTGAAATGCACCCCGATGATATAAAAAAGACTGCTTCTAATGTCGAAAATGGACATTACGAGTATATAAGAATGGCTTTTGCTTTAAAAAACGCCCTCGCAACCTGAACTAAATAACAAAATATGTTTGGTCTACATGGATGACACTATTGTCTTTTCCACTTCTTTACAATCTTTCAAAAACTTCGCGAAAGTAATTTAGGGCCAAAAGTGCCAAATTCTGTTACCTACTTACTTCTCAGGGAAGCACAGATTACATTCAAGAAAGTGAACATACATGGACAAGAATAACAATAGAAACATTTAAAAAGATATGTTACATTACAATCTTTAATTACACTGAAAAACATAAAAAGGGGGGGTATAGTTTCCAACTTTTTTTGGAGATGTAGTCCAACATTGTTAAAATTGTAAACTGTGCTAAATAGCAAATGACAATCCACAAATGTTTGGCATAGGAAAAGTTAATTTTGTGAAGTTAGTATTATGAAATGTTTTAAAAAATTATAAGAACATTAAAATTGGGCTATTTAGGTAGGAAACTTTTCAGCCAAAAGTTTTAAAAATTCTATCAGAGCAAGAAAATTTTAGTCAACTAACCAATTTAAAATTGATAATACAAAACTGGGATTTAGTGACAAATTGTTAGGGGGTTAAATTAACAAGGTCGGCATGATTTATAGAACAGAGCTGGACTCGAGCAAGTTTGAACAAAAACATTTTTCAAAGTAAAATATCCATGCAAGAGAATTTCTGTTTGCACAAATTTTTAAAGTTAAGCTGAGTTGCAAAAACAAATCAACATTTAATTCTGCTATTATGGTAAAAGTATTATCAAACATGAGGTATTGAACATTATAACAATTTTCTGACAGACTGAATGCAAGCATCAATGAAAGGTTTCTTAAAACTGTGTTCAGTACAAAATGATGAATCGAAGTTGAAATGACTTTAATAAACTCTCTTTAATGTGAAAAAATCTTAGTAAATTATTATCTTGTTTTTTTGAGGTTGCAAAAGCGGTCATGTACAAAATGCATTCATATTTTATTAATTCAAATTTGGATATCATTTGAAAATGTATTTAAAAAATATGAAAAATTTAGTTTTACAATTATAAAAACTAGGTGATAGAAAATATTGTTATTTTAAAAATTTAGATATTTACCCAGAAGAAAGGAGAATAGAAAAATAAATGGAGCTATCTTACACGGTATAAAGCTCGAAATACGTGCTGCGCTTCGGAAATATATAGCTTTTTGAAGAAAAAGATAATTTGTTGAGTTTAGTATCACTAAAAAAAAATAAAATTTGCATGAGGGTTTGAAGAAAATAATATGTCTATAATAACAATTTAGTATATTGCAGTCTATAAATATCAAAACAATTAAAAATTATTATAATTTTACCAACAAGGATAAGAAAAAATAATGTTCTCGGTCAGAATTCCTAAATAAATTCTGACTTAAAGGAATAGTTAATAATAAAAATAATGTCCACTAATTACTTTGTGTTCTAAATTTTTTACCAAAATTGACCTATGGTTAAAAAAAGTGCTTCTTTCTTACTATAATTGACCTGAGAGGACCTTCAATCCCGCAGGTATCCGCCAATCACAAGACTTTAGAATGCGCATGTATTTTAAAACTGATTTTCAATGTTTTGAGGTGTGATTTTATGGCTTTAATAATGGTTTTTGGCTGTAACGATAATGTTATCGACAAATCTGAGGTAATCTAAAACTAACGGGGCAGATTTTTTTACAGCAAATCTAACCAATCCTAACCTAAACTTATCCGCATTTTTATTAAATATAAGTTTCATTAAAAAAACAAAAAAGTCATCCGCCAGCTTATTTTTTTATTCAAAAAGCTATACGCCGCCTAGAAAAAAGTCAAATGACGAAGCAATAGGAAGCACATTGAACAATCTGTTTTGGGATGGACGGGATGCCTATGGGATTCAAGGTATTGTACCTAATCAATCCTAACGTTAACCTAATCCGTATTTTTATTAATTTATAATCAATGAATCTACGATGAAGCGGGACAAAAGATCTTTTAAGAGACAAGAGTCGTCATTTTTAAATTCTTTTAAAATTTCTAAGTCCTTCACACCGTACCCTCCAGAGGTAGTATTTTAAAGGTGTTCGTTGATTCGTACTTGTAGAGGTCTACAAGTTCTCTCGATGTAAGTTTTGCTACAAGAGCCACAAGTTAGTTTGTATTGCATGTTATCCTTTGTGTTTACCAAATGTTTACCTAAATTGAATCTGATCTTTTGTGTGATTAGAGATATGAATGGAAAAGATTTTTGATATTTTTTCATTCAAGTTACTCTCTAGGAAAGGTATAGCTATATATTTATTACAGTTGATTAAGTTAGGATAGAGTTCTTTTCTAAACTTTTTATGTTTTGTTTTAGTAATTAAGGAACAAATTAATTTAGATGTATTCGGATATTTGTTATTAAGTACTATAAGTAGTATGTTTTCAGGTTCCATTCTGTCACAGTTTAGAAAACATATCTAAAACAGTGAAAAACTTCAGGTTGTTATGTGAAATAATATATGTTGTTTCAAGGTTATTCATAAATAAGTCAGACAAAAATTACTAGTTTCGCACATGGGCTTATAATTTTCATATTTCAATCCCAAGTTTGGGGTCAGTAATTCACTTATTTTAACTAATAAACTTAATGCACTCAACTTGATGCCGAAATATTTGATGGTTTCTTCGATGTCACAAACTTATTACCACAGTTCCGAGAGACGAAACGGTAGAAGTAGTAAGTGTCGTCCTTAGATCTAAAAATGTTAGTAATCAAAAAATTGTAGACAGCTTATCTCTTTTGAACTTTGTTGGGAAATTGGTTCATCTCCATTTTTGGCTGACTTATTTATGTATCACCTTGAGAAAACATACACTATTTCCGAGAAGAACCCTGAAATTCTTCACTGGTTTAGATATGTTGATGATTGTCTTTATTTTCTAAATTGTAAGAGAATGAGAGCGGAAAACTTAGTTTTAAAAGTTAATAACATACATCCAAATTATTAGTACCAATCTCGGTATCCTACCATTTAAATTGTGTACCGCTAAAATCAAAATTGTTTCTCATACCTTTTTACATTACATTGATTTAATTTCCATTCAAAAACAAGTTGACTCAATTCACATAAAATATCAGACATTAGAACAAACAACAAATAGTTCGTCTATCACACATCGACTTCCTTGATATGGAGCATATCAACACCACTAGAACACATAATCAGGCGGCGAGATGCCACAACATCTGCTCGCCAGCGGGCGGATCTTTGGCGAAGCGCCGAAGTGTTCATTTTGTCTGGTGCAGCTGCCACTTTTTCTTTAAAAGCACTATCGCTGTTACTTTGAAACCTACAATGAAAAGTTGTTTAAAGGGCGAACGCTAACGATTCTATTATTTATGTTTTTATATTTCGAAATATACAAAAAAATTAAACTGTTTTATTGTTTTTTTTTAAAGCTGGCCGTTATTGTTTCATCCCAGTTGACTGCCAGTTAGAGAGATTCGACGAAATTCTGTTTCATAGTCAAACACCCGCTGGATAACGCATGGTTGTTATGGTCGTATTTACGCCGCGCCGACCGGCTGACGCACATGGCATTCAGACCATATGTGATTAAACTTTCGCCGAATCGCTGTGTTTAAAAAGGAAATAGTGAAAATGGATCAAAAATAGGTGAAGTTGATGACATAAATATGTTAGAAGCCGAACGAATCCCGAAAAGTTATATTAGGGATATTGAAAACCCTGTCGAATTTTATAGTGATATTCAACGCCGATATAGATTTAACAAAAATGTTATGGAGCACTTAACGATATTAGTTATATTATTAGGAAGCTTCAAGCTCAAACTTTATAATATATTTCATAAAAAAGATACACGTTACATGGGGTGCTTCTTAAAATGCATCCTGATAATTCAGAATGTAATTCTTTCGCTAATTTTAATATTTATGTGGTTTTTGTGACCGAAGCGTGGCTCACACAGATAATATCAATTCAGAACTGAATAGAGGTGGTGAGGTACGTGCGTGGTGGTGGTGTGGCTGTGTACGTCACCAACAAATTAAATCCTAGGGTAAATCTTAATAATATTTTTAGACAGGTAGAAGATTGAGATAAGTAAGGTATCTATAACATTTGGCGTGCTCTACTGACCCCCTAATAAAAATCTAAAGACATGTGTTGAGAAAATTGACAAAATCTTATTAAATCTTCTAACAGAATATCATCACGTAGTGATCTATGAAGACATTAATGTTAATTTACTGAATTTAAACAATAGTCTATTCGAATGTTTTACTACATATGTTTTTAAACAACTAACGTCTGAACCTACCCAACTTACTCAAACAAGCTTTTCTTTATTAGATCCAATATCCAATCGAAATGGGATATTATTTCTGAATCCGGAGTTATCAGTGCAGATATGATATCCGATCTTTGCATGGTATTTTGCGGGCTAAAAGTTCATGATACTAAGAAACTTACGTGACTTTAAAAATCTCAATCGAGCACTTGGATAGGAACTTGCTTCCGGTTGACTAGGATTATTTTCTTCATCTACAAAACATTGATGATAAAGTTGTTTTTTTTAAATTATACTTTACTTAATACATATGATTACCATACACCCTATAGAGTTATTAAAGTGAGCAAGCCCAAAGCACTCTGACTTAGAGAAGTTATTAAAATTATGATAAAAGAACGGAATCGTGCACTTTCAAAATATAAAACACCAGATTGGAAAGCTTACAAAACCATCGGAAATTTTACAATGCCAGCAATAAGAAAAGAGAAAAAATATTTTTGAAGAATCGCTTTAAATTTACTAATGCTGGAAAGGTTTAAAAGCTCTAGGAATCGCACTGCACGGGCAAAATACCTAACAATCTAAAAAACTGTGAAGGTATTAATGCAATATATTTCTAAACTACACATAGGCGTCAAAATTTTTCACCATTTAATTTTTGACTGGCTACGTTGGAAGATGTATATAGGGTAGTTGGTGGTATTAAGACGAAAGAAGTGGATACTGAAGTGCTATCAATAAAAATAGTAAAAATATGTCTCCCAATAGTAGCCCCTTTTAGTCTGCATATTGTTAATTTATATCTTGAATAGAGCTACTATCCAAAATATTGAAGAACAGCGATCATTAAACCACTGCCTAAGATAAGTAATCCAACAGAGTGCGGTGATCTTCGCTCTTTCAGTATACTCCCAGTTCTATTGAAAATCTTAGAAGAGGTAGTTTATCGACCGGTTTATAACATTGTAGAATATAATAAATTAATTCCTGAATGTCATTCTGGCTTTAGAGAGTCCCGTAGCACCATAGACGCGCTCTAAACGTTAGTGATGATATTTGTAATGCAACCTAACCTAACCGCGCTCTTAAACGTTAGTGATGATATTTGTAATGTAACTGATAATAAAATAGTGGCGGCTTTGGTGTGGTGCTGCTGGACTACTTTAAAGCTTTTGACACCGTCAATAACAAACTTCTGTTGGCAAAGCTAAAATACATTGGTTGTTGCCCTGGCATGCTCAGTTTTCTAATTCCTATTTTACCGACAGAAAACAAAGGCGTGACATCGGGTGTACTCCACCACTCAATATACACAGCAGACCACTTTACTAATATAAAACTTTGCAGGGTTACGCCGATGACACGCAAATCTATATTGAGTTCAAAAATGACGAATTTCAAGAAGCATTATCTCATTTAAATGATGACTTGAAAAGTAGTTTACGAGCATTCT
>JAUTXW010004619.1:842500-850297 GCA_030620095.1 Kuschelorhynchus macadamiae
ATGGAATTTACAGTTTTGACGCCTTCCATCTCAAAATCTAGTCATATGGTCAAGCTGTGGCTATGACAGATTCTGATCAGAAAGTCGTGACCTGCATAATATCGAAAAAATTAAAACAATTCAGCGAAAGCCATTTTCCATAAGAACTGCGAGGCTCTCTAACTCACCTGAATATATAGTAGTATAAGGGTAGCAACTTGTTTTAATATATTTTCATATATATATATATATATATATATATATATATATATAGGTATATATATATATATATATATATATATATATATATATATATATATATATATATATATATATATATATATATATATTATATGTATATATATAATATATATATATATATATATATATATATTATATATATATATATATATATATATATATATTATATATATATATATATATATATATATATATATATATATATATATATATTATATATATAATATATATATATATATATATATATATATTATATATAATATATATATATATATATATTATATATATATATATATATATATATATATATATATATATATATATATATATATATATATATATATATATATATAATATATATATATATATATATATATATATATATATATATATATATATATATATATATATATACATATATATATATATACAGGGCGTCCGGGAAAATGTGGAGATCTCTCTTGGACTCAGATAGAACATTAAAAAATAAGATGACAAGTTCCCATAAATTTTTTTCCTAGCGGCCCTCCCTACGGGAGATACGGCCCCCTAAAGGACCCCACTGGAAATCGGTTTTTCTAGAATAACTTTTAAACGACTCAATATAATTTAACGAAAATTTAATATGATAAACAGTAGTAAGGACCTCTCAAAATGCTTCCCTTAAAACATAATTAGCTTGTTTAGTTTACCAGGGACGGACTAGATTGTACCTTTTAACGCTCAAAGTTTTAACACCCTGTATGATAAGGAGTTAAAAAAAATAAATTTGGATACCTTGAACATTAAGCTAAAGAAAAGGTGCTCTTGTTCATTGTCGATAAAATGAACCGTTTTCGAGAAAAAAAAATAATAAAAGAATACAACTTTGGGAGTATTAAATATGTTTTGATCCTTCCAACAACCTAATACGCTAAATAGAAAAAAGTCAATTAAAAACTTCATAAGTGGGTTCAACATGTGCTCCGTGATTTGTGATGCACTCGCGGGCACTGACGAATAGAGGACTGCTGTACTCGCCACAACAACCCAGCATTGTTCCTTATCATATCGCAATGAAACGTGATTCTTGTAAAAGTTCCTTCCTAGTAGCAACCGGAGAGGAATACACCAAGGTTTTGAGATGACCCCACAGGTAGAAATCCATTGGCGTTAGGTCGGGAGACCGTGGAGGCCAGGCAATGGGACCTCCTCTGCCTATCCAACGGTTTCCATAGACGTTATTTAGGTGGTCCCGTACAGCAACGCTAAAATGGGGTGGGGCTCCATCATGCATAATATTTTTTTGGCGGGTTTCAAGTGGCAAATGCTCTATTATTCTCTCAATCTAGAAAAGCGTTCTGAAGGAACTCTAAATAAAGTTCACCATTCAATCGTGCCGGTAATACGCATGGTCCAATGAAAAAATTGCCGATTATTCTGCCCAAACATTAATGGATTGAAACTGATGTTGATGATGATGAACGACAGTGGCATGAGGGTTTTCATCAGCCCATACATGCGAGTTATGTAAATTTACAATACCATCTTTGGTAAATCCTGCTTCATCGGTAAAAAGAATAATGCTAATGAAGTTTGGGTTTGTTCGTTGTTGATCTAACAACCAGTTTGCGAACTGGATTCTTCGAGGAAAATCTTCAGGAGTAGTTGATGCACTTTTTGCAGATGATAAGGGTATAACAACTGTTCTTTAAGTACTTCAGCAACTGTACTTTTTGTACATGAAGCTGCGCGGCTAATATTCGAGTGCTTATTGAGGGAGTATCAGCTACAGTATCCAAAATATCTTCCTCCAATTGCACCGTACGTACTGTTCTCCTCACACCAGCATCAGTACTCCTTTTCCAACTTCTGAAAAATAATTAATGAACGTCAATAATGTTACCTTATTAATTGAGAATTGCCCACCAGTTTCTCTTAGACGTTGGTCAATTTGCTGAAATGTTTTCTCATTTGGAATATTGCGATTAGGATATCTTTCTCCATACAACCTTCTTGCTTCATAAGCATTGCAAGATGCAAGTCCGTAGTATAAGATGCATATCTGCATACTCACTAAATGTGTATCCCATTATCGAATTAAATTTACCAAGGTATTCAAAATTTAATAAATTAATATCGAAGTAGGTACAAAAAGATCAACGTGTCAAGAAGATTTCAAATGCACACGTCAATGCGAGATTATTTATTTCGTACCATAGTAACGTTTGTAAAAAAGTGCATTCTTTAATACTGATAAATAAACAATAATAAAACATTAATACTTTTATTATTTTTTTTCTCGAAAACGGTTCATTTTATCGACAATGAACAAGAGCACCTTTTCTTTAGCTTAATGTTCAAGGTATCCAAATTTATTTTTTTTAACTCCTTATCATACAGGGTGTTAAAAATTTGAGCGTTAAAATGTACAATCTAGTCCGTCCCTGGTAAACTAAACAAGCTAATTATGTTTTAAGGGAAGCATTTTGAGAGGTCCTTACTACTGTTTATCATATTAAATTTTCGTTAAATTATATTGAGTCGTTTAAAAGTTATTCTAGAAAAACCGATTTCCAGTGGGGTCCTTTAGGGGGCCGTATCTCCGTAGGGAGGGCCGCTAGGAAAAAAATTTATGGGAACTTGTCATCTTATTTTTTAATGTTCTATCTGAGTCCGAGAGATCTCCCACATTTTCCCGGACACATATGTATATATATATATATATATATATATATATATATATATATATATATATATATATATATATATATATAATATATATATATATATATATATATATATATATATATATATATATATATATATATATATATATATATATATATATATATATATATATATATATATATATATATATATATATATATATATATATATATATATATATATATATATATATATATATATATATATATATATATATATATATATATATATATATATATATATATATATATATATATATATATATATATATATATATATATATATATATATATATATATATATATATATATATATATATATATATATATTATATATATATATATATATATATATATATATATATATATATATCTATATATATATTATATATATATATATATATATATATATATATATATATATATATATATATATATATATATATATATATATATATTATATATATATATATATATATATATATATATATATATGTATATATATATATATATATATATATATATATATATATGTATATATATATATATATATATATATATATATATATATATATATATATATATATATATATATATATATATATATATATATATATATATATATATATATATATATATATTTATATATATATATACATATATATATATAATAATATATATATATATATATATATACGTATATAGGTACCATATTAATACGTACTTTGCCTACCAATCTTACAGCATCAGTTCACCACCGTTACATTATTATTCCCAGGCCACCTTTTAGAGCCGGTTCTCCAATCATAAAGATAGCATTCTTTGCCTTAGGCATAAGTGTGCACTTCGCACAAGAACTTGGCATATCTTCTACATAATTTTAAAATGAACGTACTTGCGTGACGTACGTTAAGCTCTGTGTAATCCAATGAATCAGTATTTCCTGTTCTTGTCTTTATTAAGTAGATTAATTTGGAAAAGTAACTTAAAATAATAAAAGGTAACTGTTTTGACCATGGACGGTCATCATCATATTTTAGATGTGTTGATAGAGGCTTCGAATTTACACATTTTAAGATTGACTTAAGGGCCCATTTTTTTTTCAAAAATTATTATTTCGAAAACTGCTGTTCTAGGTATAGACTGTGCTACATAAAAAATATTTAGAATGTTATGCAGAATCCAAAAATGCAATAAAAATAGGGGTTTTTATTTGAAATAACAAACTTGATAGGCACTTTCGGTTTAACCAGAAGGTACCATTATTTTAGAAAAAATCGGTAAAGTCGCTTTACTCCGAACTTTCCTCGTAACGGATTCCATCATACGCATAATACATAGTTTATGGAAACAAATAGTTATTGGGTAATTATATATATATATATATATATATATATATATATATATATATATATATATTATGTAATTATTAATTTCTTGATAAAGTGAATATTTCAATATGAGGAAAGTTTTGTTAAAACGGCTACCTATTTTTGTAGACAAGTAGCCAGAACTTGTTTTATAATAAAACTCTCGTGTTATTACAATTTATTCAATGTCAATAAAGTTAATGTCAAGTAAATATATGTGTATATAAACATTCTTTACCTATTTAAATAAAATCACTGCTTCGATACTCCAATATACCATTTTTTAATTTTGTTTCCATTTGTTTTAATTTATTTTTATTTTAATATTTATATTATTTGTATATTTTTTAGATTTATTTATATTATTAATCAATTATGACGTTTATTATTTTCATCTATAAAAAGGAGGTCTTTATTCTAAGAAATAAAATGTTACAGGCTCTTTAAACATTTAATTAGGTCGCCATTTTGTTTTGCCATATAGAATAGACAAAATTTTATCAGTTCATCCGCGTTTTACATTGGATTTTAATTTAGATAAGTAATGTATATGCTAGTATTTTCAACCGGTGGAAGACGCTATTTTGTTTTACCATAATGGCTCGTCACCAAAATTTTATCAGTTTGTAATAACTTATTATTTGGGGTTGAATAACGTATGTATTAGGGTTGTTCATCTTACTCTTCTGTCCAGGTTGACGCGTAAAGAAAGACGTACTAGCAACACCTTCTGTTGACTATTACTATAACTACATATAGTACAACCCAAGGGCCGGACCAACAAGGTCCGCCCTTGCCCTTACTATCACTCTCGTCTATAACTAGTTATAATATACCTGTCTATCGAACTGCATTCAGTACCTTGCCATTAGCACGATGCCTCATCAGCGTGCTTATTTCGCACATACATATTAAACAATTGCAGTATACTTATAATAACAATCCGCTATACAGGGTGATACTTTACCATAGTACACCTTCCACCTTTTTTAGGAAGAATGATTTAACTGCCTGTTGAATCATTCTTAAACAACAACGAATTTAAATACTGCTTATACTTTAGAAAACAAATCTTAAAACTAGCCTGTTATAAAAGTAATACTAACTGTCGACTAAACTCATGCAATTAGCTTCCTAGCTAATGGCTTCCACTATAACCACTTGTGAAATACATTGCTCTGCGGGTAAGGTTACGTACTTGCTTAATTAAATTATTGTTTTTATTTTTTAATGGGAATATATTTTAAGTGATCATTGCATAGTTTTGTCAACCAGTTAAAAAACAAAAAATTAAATAAATAAAATAAAGTAATATTAAATTAAATAAACAACCTCATACACATCAACCCAGTCATAACAATTTTTCGGTCTTTATACATATAGTCGGATGTACGCTAGGTATAATATAAAAATGTAAGTTATATTTCAATTAAGGTAAAATTGTTTGGATATTATTAGTTTCATAATGGACTGATTACACTCGACAAGTTGACATGTGTTGATGTGGAATATATATTTCACATCAATACATGTCAACTTGTTTCACTACTTTTTTACTGAAGAGTTTGAAATATTAATTATTTTGTTCAGACTCAAACTATGATGTATTATTAGATTAAAATTATTAATTTTTTTTTATATTGGATTGGAACCATCAGATGTTCATTTTTATTGCGTCAGAGGCAACTTTAAAAAAATTATTTATATTTTTATTTATTTATTTAGCGCATTTTAATTTCTTTCTCCAATGATTTGTAATATCTTCAAGTCTTACCTTAGAGTTTACTTTCTTTCTTAATTTACTTTAACTTCTTAACTCCTTGTACAAGCTTTATAGCCTCCTTACGTATTTCAATCAACTCTCAACATTTCGTCTCGCGCCAATGTTGATCGACTTTTTGTTAACTGTCCATTCTTAATATTCAAAGATATTTAGAATTCATAATGTGGACATTTTCAATAGTATACGATTATTCCAGAATTTCATTTTCTACGCATATTTTCTTTTTTCCAGTTATCTCAGCGATGTACCTAACCAATACGCTGATCGGTGATTCTGGTAGAAATATATTATTTGTGAATGCGCATTACATATTACGGGTACTCTATACGGTTCGTGCAATAAGCACTATTTTCGTTATTATTTTTCATTTATTAGGCACGCTTCTCTCCATGAGCCCTTATAGCTTAGATAATGGTGCTAGCACTCAACTTATCATTAATGAATAAGAAGTGCCCTTATTTCTTTTATCCTACTACTTTCCATGCGGACTTTCGTACATTTCCGGGTGATCAAGCCGTTTCTGTAGGATTCCTAACAATTTGAGTATGATATTCACTATAGCACATTCCAATTTTATGTACTCATAAATTCTTCAACCTTTCTCATTTGTTTGCCATTATATGCCAACTATAACAACCTTGTGATCATCAGCCATCAATTATAGCTAAGGTAATATTTGCTCTAAACGAATATCACCATTCATGATGGAAGTTTTCTCATCTCTCACAGCGCTAATTTTCCTTTACTTATCGTTAATATCTGGAGATACATGGCTTAATTTCAAACTTACTAGGGGTAGAAGTGACCTTACTTATACTGGTACTATTCAAAGTTCCGCAAAATTTTGTAAAATCAGTTTTCGTCGTTCAAGAGTTAATAATTTTTCTTTTGGGAATATTATGTAAAATTATGTGTATCAGAGACATGATAAGATTCAACTAAAATTTGATGCCCTATAATTATTGTAAATGTAATTTATAGCAAACGAGGCTCGTAAAACTTATATTTTATCGACAAAAGTTTATTGTGTTGAGTAAGCTTTCTCATACAAAAAAATATAATGCCGCACAAATTATCGTTAATTTATATTAAATATTATCGGTATTGAGGATATTATTTAAAAAAATATTACTTCCATTATTTTTCAAAGCTCCAAAATAATCATAATGAGTTTAAATACTTATGACCTAAAACTTATTCTGCATATTACATATTATAATATAATATTGAACTCCAGTTATTTCATCGTCACAGGGATACTTTCTTGAATAGGTCGTATCTTGGTTATTGTTTGTTTATTGTAACAAGGTGTCTAATGAACCCATCATCAGCCTTTTATACACGTGATAAACGAGAATTTTAAATTTATTTAGTTATTTTGAATTTATGTTTATATCTTGATTTTTATAAGTTAGGAAATATTAGCATGCTGAATATATATAATAAATATATATAAATATATATATATATATATATATATATATATATATATTTTTTTTTTTTTTTGATAACACACGCCGTTACTTGAAATGACCTATTGTCTAACAATAATTCTTGTACCTTAAGCCTACACTCGACTTTGACAATTTAAGTTCCTTAAGTTTGGTATGTTACGTATTTATTATACATCAACTTCAAATTCAAATGCAAATTCAAATACAAAATCATCTTTATTTTAAAGTATGAAGACATACAA
>JAUTXW010004620.1:0-84457 GCA_030620095.1 Kuschelorhynchus macadamiae
AAATTTATAACCGGTTTTTATGTTTAATGATTAAAAGTAACTAAAATCCAAAAAATTTTTTGTTTTGGTTCAATAATTAATAACTAATAGACTGTAACAATAAAAACATCGCAATATCATATTCTTATATAGTATAGATACGGTAAAGTAATTACGGGGATTTTTTTGTTTAAAAAATTTTCTGACTTAAAATAAACAAAAAATTGTTAAAAAAAAATCAGTGAAAATTTTTCTGAACATTTTCTTCTTTAATCGCTTCGATGAAAACATAATTAATGAAGACGTGTTTTAAAGAACAATATTTTTGTATTGATTTTGTTTGTATTTGAAAATAATGGACGAAATAAGGTACGACTATATGTGTATAATAAAAATAATACATATACATACGGACAAGATTTCCAGCAAACAAAACTCAAAGTAGAATTTGGCTTAGGATTTTAAATAGATGATCAATAAAGCTAATTCAACTATTACCGCTTAAAAAATAACGAACTGTTCTAATAACAAAGTAAAAATTTAAATTTCTAAACATACATTACAAGCATATTTTTAAATTTTATTTCAACCTATATAATAAACCTAAAAATATTACAGAAAATTTAAACTAATATTTTATAATTTCATTTTTCAAGTTACTTTTACCATGAGTGAATACATAATAAGCGTTTGTTTGAAGTTGCATTTAACATGCTTTTCTTAGTTTTGTATTAATTAACCCTACTTGTGAAAATAAACGCTCTACTGCTACAGAGGTCGCCTGTATAGACAGACCCCTAAGAACGGTTCTGGTTAAGAAAGTAAATACGCATCAAAGTAATAAAAGTTGAGGGTGCTTTACTTGGCCATCGATCGTTCTCTACCTATTGAATTATAACGTCTGTCCCTAGAATGCCCAGCACGTTGCTTGCATGACCTCGGCAGCATTATTTTTGGAATAATTTTTTATATAAATATACCTACATTTTTTCTACTTTACTGAAATGTTCAAACATTGGGTTTTTTTACATTAAAATTTTTTAAGATTGGAAAAACTCAGCTCTGAACGCGCTTCCATGTACTTTTAACTAAATAAGATCTTTGGCGTACAATAACTATTTTAAAATTTTACTTTGCACCACCGGAGATTTCTCTAGACCGACACGAGACCGGAGACTGTAATATTTTCCGGAGATCGAGACCAAGACTGATTCAGTCTCGGTCTCGGTCTCGCGAACCCCTAAATACACACATCGCCAAAATTATTGGACCCTCCTTATTCAAGAACTGGCGTTTTCTATATAAATATAGCAACATATTCCAAAGAACATTTAATTATGAGTAAAAAATTGATCATTTTGGAGTTATAAAGATTTCGTATACGAGGCAAAATATATGCAAAAATTGAATTTTAATTTTTACAAAACAAAAATAAAATGTAATAAAAAAACTAGCACTTTTAATAATCGGTGTATTTTTTCCTTTTCTGCCACAAAAAGTTGACACGTATGTGCATGGAAACAATGACATTATTAATGGTTTCTTGCATGATATTGTTTCATTCCTCTAGCAGCTGCCATTCTTAGGTCCTGAAGAGTTAAAGGTGGACTATGAACCCGTTTTTGAACATAATCTCATACGTGTTCGATCGGATTCATGTCTGGAGAATTCACAGGCCACTCTGGTCTTTTAATACGTCGATTTTGAAATGCCTCTTGTACCCTTCCAGTGCGATGGGGCCGCGCTTTGTCATCCATAAAGATGAAATTTTCGCCATTTTAATTACGAAGTAATTGTCTCGTTTATTATTAACATTATACCCGTAACATAATTGATCCTTCTTGGTACGGAGCAGTTTCTTCAGGGAACGCCAGTCTTTATTGCCTTCTATATGTCTTCCAGATTCTATGATGCCGACTATTAGTTGCCAAACCAAACCTTGTTTTGTCCGGAAAAAGCACGTTACGCCACTGTTTCAAAAGCCATCCTCCATGTTCATGTGTTGAGATAACAGCCTAAGGACACCTAAAACCACTAGATCTTAAATTGTCAGCATACAGTCTCTTTTTTTTGGTGGAAGATGATATTGGCCTTGGGTATATCCACAAAAAATGACCTCGGAGAGTTGTGAATGAAACTTTCCGTTTCCTGAGAATAAAAATCTTTACATAGCGATCTTCCCTTTCGGTTGTTACCCTAGGATGACCAGTTCCACGTCTTTGATCAACAATTCCGGTTTCTTCATACAAATGCATGGTACGAACGTGAGAACTCCTTGGAATACCGTTAGAAATTGCATGATTTGAAAAATGCTATGTTCCTCCTTGCTTTATCAAAGGCCGTTTCCCGACATTTTTAAAGAAGGTACATACAAGATGATTACATCGAGGCATGGATATGACTTACTTAGTTACTTACTGTTCTATATAGGCATATATTTTAGGTTTAAGAGCAATAGGAACCGGACGGGCCTTAATAAAGCGCGGCTTCGACTGATCTTTTAATTTTAAAGAAATCTTAAACTTATTGAATTTCCCCAAAGAGCCATCAAAAATTCCCTTATAGCTGTGTAACAAATTTTCTAATCTGGCAGAAGAACTTACATAAAAACTATTATCTAATTTACAAATACCAAAATTAAGCATTTTTAAACCGTTGCGACCAATTAAGGGTGGCCCACCACTTTGTATTACATAGGTTTTTAATATATATCTTTTTTGTTCAAATGAAATATTTAAAATTAAAAAGCCTAAAGGTAACTCCAACATAATCTTTTAAAGCTAAATCAATTTTTAATAATTTTAAATTTTAGGTACATTTTTTCTGAAATTGCCGCATGCGCAAAACTAGAATCAATTTCGAAATGTATGGGTATATTTTCAACTAATATTTGAATATAAATAGGTTTAACATTTGTTTCAGAATTACAAGAACCTATATTTAGATCTCTAAAAACATCAAGAGAACAATTAGAATATATTAAGACGCTATTTTTAATATTAAACATATATTCATCAGACATGTCCGAATCAGATCCACTATTATTATTATTTTCAGTTTCTAAAAAGTTTTGACGAGTTGTAGTTTTACATACTGGAGCCAAATGGCCCATTTTGCCGCACTTATGACATGTATAATTTTTGTACTTACATTCGACGGATCTGTGATTTGACCGGCCACATACTAAACACTTAATTAGAGTATCACTATATCTTTTTTTCTGAGGAAGTCCCTGCGCACTATTACGGTAATTTTTTGACGTTTGCTGTCTCCCCTGATTTCGAAACCTCTGACCCTGGGAAGAACCTTCAGCTTGCTGCGTAAAAAGCATATTATCTTCACTTTCCCTTTTCACTTGCACGTTTTCACTCTGAGAAAATGAGGGTATTTCATTTCGCTCCATCAGGGATGCCTCCTTAGACAGGGCTATTCTAAGGACAGAAGAGAGTGTGACGTTTGCTTTTGTAGCATCTTCTTCAAAGATCCTTTCGGATATACGGGTCACAAATTCCGACAGTAAATATATCTCTTAGAAGTTGATCCAGAGATATGCTTGCTGAAAATACACAATTTGCAGCCAAACTCTTTACTCTGGCTTTCCAGTCGCGAACTTTTCCATCGGACCGTTTTTTCGCATTATAAAACTTAACCCCTTCACTGAAATAAGACTTTACTTGGGAAAAATGTTTCAAAAGGAGCCTGTCTAGTTCATCATACGAAAAATCGGCAGGTGTTTGTGGCACGCACAAATGTTGTTTAATAAAATAGCCCGTTTTCGATCACCAGAAGTTATTTCGTTGGCTACAAAAAACTGACCAAGTCTTTCGGAAAATACCGTGTAATTTGATGCTTTAGGATCAAAGACATTTAATGCTCCTAATAACGAAGAAGACATATTTTCATCTATAAAATAGCCTTCACTTAACCACTTGTACATTGATTTTTAACACTAAATCCGTGAGTTCATTGTAAAATTCTCGTCTGTTATGTTCTCAAGAATTGATCTTTCTGAGGCATATCAGCAAGTGCTTTTGAATGATGATTCTACAGAATTGGTAACAATATCTACTCACAAGGGTTTATTTTCATATCAAAGGCTCCCTTTTGGCATTCATTGCGCTCCTTCGATATTTCAAAATATTATAGATCAATTATTTAGTAACGTGCCTGGGGTAGTAGCATTTTTAGATGATATTTTAATCACAGGTAAAAACTCCCAGGAACATTTAGATAGGCTTGAAATCGTGTTTAAAAATTGAAGGAATGTGGTTTGAGGCTTCGCAAGGATAAATGCGTTTTCTTTGAAGATTCAGTTACGTATATGGGGCATAAAATAGATCAGCACGGTCTGCACAAAACGGAAGAGAGAATTGAAGCTATTAATAAGGTCAGGAGCCTACCAACATTACGGAGTTAAAATCTTTTTTGGGTATGGTCAATTATTATTGTAAATTTATTCCGGATGCTTCAACAATTTTGCAGCCTATGTATAATCTGCTAAGAATATACCTTGGTCGTGGTCGAAGCCATGTGAACAAAGTTTTTCGAGAGTAAAGGAAATTCTTAAATCACCTTTAGTTCTTACACATTTCGACCCTAATAGATCCGTGAAGCTTATGGTAGATGCTTCTAGTGTGGGGCTAGGAGCAATTATTAGTCATTCTTACGAAGATGGTGCTTCGTTTGCGTCCGATTACTTAATTCTGCGAATTATGTTATTCACAAATCCTCTTTTAAATTTTATCAATATTTAATTTTTGGACCACAAACCTCTTTTAGCAATTTTTGAAATAAAAAATTTGCAGCAAATCGGCTTCTAACTTTTAATTACGATATAAAATACGTAACGTCAAAAATAATTATGCTGATTTTTTATATCTTTGGAGAAACAAATCAAAATAATGCATATAAGACATTTTTGCTAGGAAATGATAAATATGATCAAATATCCTACATTAATTTTATACAAAATTCTGATTTTCCTTTAGATTTTCAAATTATAAGAAGAAAAACTTCTCGTGACCACATTCTTAGTAAGGTATTGTTTTTTGTTCGCCAGGGATGGCCAGAAAGGTGTCCATCTGATGATATCAAACCTTATTTCGTACGAAGAAATGAAATTTCCATAGAACAAGGTTGTTTGTTGTGGGGATATCGTTTGATTGTCCCCCCCCGTTTTTAGAAGCGTTATTTTAAAAGAATTACATTCCACACATATGGGCGCTGTTAAAATGAAAGCATTTGCCCGTTCGTATGTATGGTGGCTAAAATTGGATGATGCAATCGAAAAAATTGCGCAACGTTGTACTTCCTGCGTTATGTATGCACCGAATCCTCCCAAACCGCCCTTAGTATTATGGGACCACCCCAATAAAGTGTGGACTCGATTGCATGCAGACTTTTTTGGCCCTTGCCTAAATAAATATTTTTTAGTAATTGAAGACGCAACTTCGAAGTGGCTAGAGTGTTTTCTAGTGCCTAATTTGAGTTCCCAAACTGTGATAAACTGTTTTAGGCGACTAATATCCCGTTTTGGCATCCCTAAGGAAATATGTACTGACAATGGCACTGCATTTACCTCTAGCGACTTTCAAGAATTTCTTAAGCAACTGGGTATATTTCATAAAACCGGGGCCCCATATCACCCCGAAACAAATGGTTTGGCCGAATCTGGAGTTAAAATCATGAAAAAAGCACTTCTTAAGGCTGACTATGATGGAATTAAAGACATAAATTTAATTTTAGATACCTTTTTATTTCAGTATCGTAACACACCCCAGACTACAACTGGAGAATGTCCGGCAAAATTGTTATTTAATCGTAACCTACGAACTAAATTTGATTTATTGCTACCTTCTCTGCAAAATCCAGTTACAAACAATCAAAATAAAATTGATCAAAAATTGGGTAGGCATCGTGAGTTTTCTTTCAAAGTCGGGGACACTGTTTGGGCCCGCGATTATCGGGATAATTCAAAAAAATGGTGCAAATCTTTTATACTTAAGGTATTAGGCAGAAGGACTTATGTGGTTGAGGTAGAACACGGTCAGAAATGGAAACGTCATCTCAGTCAGTTAAAAAAATATTTTCAGAAAACAATAACGTTTCTATCCTTCCACGGTCTACCTTAATGGACTCATCCCTTACTGATAATGTAACAGAAACAGGTAATATAACCAATAGTGAAAGTGCTAGCAATAATAATTCTGAGTCGCGAGTGCTTAGAAGACGTAGTTTAATTAAAAAACCAGATCGCTTACAAATTACATAACTTAGGTATAAGTTAGGAAAACATTTTTTTTTGTTGGATTATAAATATATTAGAATTTTCTTGTTAATTCTTTTGATTAAAGGGGAGGATGTTCTATATAGGCATATATTTTAGGTTTATTTTATGATGCGAATTCTGATTGTATTTACCATTTTTTTTATGTAGCTTGTTTATCGCTACACAATAGACATATATAGTTCGACAGTATACTGTATCGCGTCGTACGATGTACTAGGATTTATTATTAAAAGTAAAAATAAATAAGTGATTATTGTTTACATGTTTGTATTATTTCAGGTTGAATAATACATAACACTTACTTTACTGAAATTGTTTCTGGTCGAGTGTAAACAATTTTTTAAAGACCTTTTGTTGTTCTTTGGAATGCAAAAATAACAATAAATTTAACGTAAACAAAATATTTTCATAAAAAATTACTAATGGGTCCAAGAATTTTGGCGATACGTGTAATTTTATTTTTTGTAAGCACCAAGGTCACTACTGAACCTATCATATGGTAATATTCAAACGCGAATACCTCGAAATCGTATATAAAATTGTAATTTTTTTTTAAATCGAGAGAAAGATCTATGTGTGCTAATATTTCATGGGGTTATGAATACAAATTCTGCTTCCGATGTCGTTTCCGGTTAAACCGGAAGTCAAATTTAAAATCCAAGAACGTAAAAATACTTCACCTCAACTGTAAATTCTCCTTCAGCTACAGTATATTTTGCAAATCATCATCACCATTAAACGGATTGCAATGAGTTGGTCAGTTGTTCACTCATTGTTTTTAGAGCCATTGCGATTTAATGTTAAAATTCTTTTCCCACAACCCACTAAGAAAATACATTTAATAACCGGACAAAGTAGGCGCGAAAACAAGTGACAACATTCACGTGTGTTGTTTTCCTAACTCTACAATATCGTAAAATCTGCTCTGTTTGTTAATATGATCCTTTCAAAAATACCTTAATGTGTTACTCTGTAATAAAAAAAACATTGCATTAATAACACTGGCACAAATCAAAATAGCATAATCTAATAGAATGGATCTATCCAAATACGAAAATGACAAATAGAAAGTTGTAGCACGTAGGGTTTTCTTGTTAGAGTTGTAGAACCATATCGAATGTTACGATACTTAATATCTATAGAAAAAATGATTTCAGAAAATTCTTAACCCTTTTTATTGTCTATATTTACAGTTTTCGTCTATTAAACATACCATACACCTAAGAGAAAAGCTAACGAGAAAAATATTAACTTAAAACACTATTTAAACTTTATTTTTTCCGTTTATAAGGTGTCCTATCTTCTTTCTTCAAAAACCAACAGTGGTCACTCATCATGGCTGGATCCCATAGTCCTTGGTACCGAATTTCTATTGTTCTGATATTTTGGTGAAACCTTTCACCCTGCTCGTCACTAACAGCTCCCAAATTTTTAGGAAAAAATGACAGATGGGAATGGATTAAGTGAATTTTTAACGACATTCTGGCACCAAGCGCTTTATAGGCATCTAAGAGTTCATTAACTAATTGTTCATAATGTTCATCCATATTGTTGCCTAAAAATCCTCTTACTACATTAACAAATGAATTCCATGCCTGGTAAGCTTTTCCGTAAAATTGTCCAGCAATTTTCTGATCTGTGTCCTAATAAAAATGCTTTCTTTTAATTTGGCATCACTTAATTGGGGAAAAACTTGTCTTAAATATTTAAATCCATCACTATGTTTATTCAAAGCCTTCACAAAGTTTTTCATCAGCCCAAGTTTAATGTGAAGAGGAGGCAAAAGGATATTTTTGGGATCAACAAGTGGTATAAATTTAACTTTTTGAGATCCTGGTTAACATTCTCTTCTTTTTGGCCAATTTTTTGTTACATAATCTCCCCTGAAGCCCATTAAAATCGCTATAACTTTTAAGTCCTCACATATCTGCCATTTATACCTATTGTAGTTTATTTTATCCAAAATCGTGCGCATATTTTCATAATTTTCTTTCATTGCAACTGAATGGACAACTGGTATAGAGGGTTTTAAATTTCCATTATGCAATAACACAGCTTTTAAGCAATATTTAGATGAGTCTATCAATAAGCGCCACTCACGGGGAGAATGTTCAATATCGAGTTTCTGCATTAAACTGTCTATATCAGTACACGCGCACAACGAATTTTCCATATTGTAGAATTCAGAAAACATAGCATTTCTTTTTCTGAAATTCGTAATTTTTGTTTCTTTGGCCAATAGGTTCCATGCCTTAAGACGGGAACCAGAGGTTCTGACTGTTGCTTGGATAACCCCAAATCACGTACTAAATCATTTAATTCTCTTTGAGCAATCAAATGTGGCTCGCCGGAACTGGGACCTGTAGTAAAAGTGGGATCGGTGCACTGTTCTTCTGCGTTGCCTGATGGCGCGTTATCTCCATTATCTCCCGAATCAATAGCTTGCCAATTTAAAGGTGCAATCGGCACTGGCAAATTTGCATTATGAGGAACAGGTCGTATAGCAGATTGCAAATTTGAATATTCTATATTGTGCTCTCCCTTTTGGAATAACCTTCAGTCTTCGTCAGGTAAAAATAACAATCGTCAGAATGATTGGTGGGTTCTCGCCATACCATTGGAACTGCGAAAAGCATACTTATTCTGTTTCCCTTCATTACTCTGCACCAATGATACACTACAACTAACACAGCACATCCCCACCCCTTATCTTGATCCCCAATTAACACAACAAAATATTTAAAGAAGGCTTTTTTTACATTTTCGGAAAATGGCCTGGCTTGCATTTCACCAGAAATTCTCCACAAGTATAACAAAATTTGTCAGGAGAAATTTTGCAACTTCATCGCGTTTGACTCACATATATTTTCTTATCGATACACAGAGAACCACTCAATTTGAAACTCAACAGAAGAGTGATGTTTAAAGTTTATTTTATGTTTAATGTTGTAAACAACCCAGTCTACACATTCGGTTCACGCCGCGTGCATAAAACGTCACACTCGTATGTTATATTCCAGTTGTTACATATTATACTTTGAGTAGACGTTCCATCCAATGTTTGAAAATACCTTCTACCCATTTAGACGGTATTTTTAACATTGTATAACATACCTTATAATTAGGTTCACCAAGAGATTTATGGGTAACTTAATACCTAGATTTGCCAGTTTGAGGCGTACTGCATCCAATAGTCTGGTTAAATTCGTAATATAGATCAGTTTGACTATATTGCTCCCCAATCGATTGATTCTTTGTGCTTAGTTTTTTTGTACACGCTTCTGACAATACCGAACCAAAATTTATTACGCGTTCTAGTTTAATAGCGGCACGAGTAATTAATGTAGTTACTTTTGTTAATACCTGATGCGAAGTATACTTGATCTTTAGTGCTACTGACGATTCTTTACCATAATTTTTTTGCAGAGTTTATTGCCAGTCATCCTAGAGCACTTTCCAAGTTCATTTTCAACAAAACAAGTATATCATTATACTCAGATCATGCATTCTGGTGAATTCAAACAGTTTGACTACGGGACAAAAATTAACTTGAAGAAGTATGGGTTTGAAAAACCTCCAATGTATAACCTTTCTAACATTAAAACGCCTTTGGTTCTCTTTTGGTACGAGGTGATTATTTGGCAAATCCCATGGTAAGATATTTATTAATAAATTATAAGTTTTTTATAATGATTTCACAGCATCGCTCCTATAATTGTTAATAAGTGGAAAACTTTTTATTGTCGGTTTTAACAACAAAAAACACATACAGTATTGCCTGTGAAAAAATTACTAAACTAGGGAAAACAAAACCGAATAGAAAAGTATAAAAACACGAGAGAAAAGGTTTTGCAAGATTTTTAGTACGATTGGTTTCTGGATAATTTAAAGGTCAATAAATTGAAAATTTCGAATAAAGCATTAATTTTATATATTCACCATTAATTTCTAAACGCGGTGTCTTTCCCAAGAAAAAAGTTCAAAAAACATATCGATATTTGCAAATTTAGCTGTCTCAAAAATTTTAATTTCAACTTTTTATTTAGTTTGCAAACTTTAGTTTGTATTTGTTTAATTTTCCTCGTATATTGTATCATATATTTTTTTTCAATCAATCTTATATTTAAAATAAGAATAACTTTTTTGCTAAAGTTGATAATAAAAAAGTTTTCTTGATAATAAAAAAGTTTTCCATTTGAGAACTAAAATTAAATAGATAATTCCACATTTCTCATTATATTTAAAAGAAAAAAAATTTTCATTTCTAGAGCGTCATGAAGACAGGAAACGAGTTACGGAATGATCATATGGTATACGAGGTACCGTTTGATGATTTTGGTCACATAGACTTTTTATGGGCCAAAAATGCAAAGGAACTGGTTTATGAAAAAGTGTACGAAATATTTAGTAAATATTTTTGTTAAAAAAATCCTGTTTTTAATTTTAACTTAGTCTTTTACATCAACTAAAAGTCGAGCTTAGATTATATGGTTATAATTTAACTTTTCGAAAGTTACTCTTTTAAATTAAGGTGATGGTGTCGAGGTTGTAGTTTTCTACTGCATCTTCTGTGACTACGTATCCTTCATGCAAAACTCATGAATCTATTCTTAAGAGATAGAAAAAGTAGTAATTATAGAAATGTGACAGTAGCAAATATTAGAAAATTGTGACTCCCTACATGGCACTCGGTTTAACAATATTATACCCATAAATTAATAGAAGGGGATATAGCTTGTTTGATATTAAAGCTGTATAAGTATAGTGATGGCATTTTACAAAAAAAGATACCGAAATGTATTGGGATCTTTTTTGTAAAATGAATGTTCGCAAAATTTACTTTTGCGGGCTACTGCTCTAGTATTTTGCTAAGTATTTGTAACTTTTTTCCAGAGGACAAAAAGTTAAAAAAAAATTCACAAAATAATAAGTTTCTGTAAGTTGTTTCGTAGTACCGTAAACTTGGGTGGCTTTGGCCGTTTTTCAAAATTTATTATTATAATGTAGATGTACATTAAAACATAAAATATTTGCAAGTTCCATTTTTTATTATGATTCTGTACACTTTAGTAAATATAAAGGTTAGTCATATTTGCAAAATAACTTTTCTACTTTTTAGTTACAGCGTATAAAAACTATCTTGAAAATAATAAATTTTACTATCCTTAAAAACTTTATTCATATCGAGTTACCGGTGCCACCTATGAGGTCGCGCTCAAAGCATGATATTAACGAACATTAAGGAATCTTGTAACCTAATAGCTGCAATAATTTAGTTATCAGTACCTACGGTAGAAGAAGGCCAAAGTCGCCTAATACCTTTTTGACAGATTGGTGCCTGACTTTTGGCCACTGCAGATATCTGTACAATCGATTTATTTTTTAACGTTCTGTCATATCTGTCGTGTTTCGACGCATTGTTTACTTGTGTTCGCGCTGTTTATGCTGAACGTTTTTTAGTTTCTTCTGTTATGTTATGTGTTATAGCAAGGCGAATTTAGAGGAGGCTGTTCGACTGATTAACGAAGGAACAATATCTCAAAGAAGAGCTTCCGAAAGGTACAAAATACCACGTGCTACACTGCAGAACAAGATCAAGGTTTACATAAAAAACTGCTGGTGGGCAGACGGTTTTAGCCATGGAGAAAGAAAATAAAGTTAAGGGCGCACATTATGTATATCTACATGGTTTCCATGTTGATACACTAGATTTGAAAAGAATCGTCAAGGTTATTTGGATCAAAAGGGTGTAGTTACGAGACAATTTCAGATAATCTTCCAGGACCTGAATGGGTGAGGCTTTTAAAAAAAGGCACCCAACTCACAAAGGTTGCTGCAAATAAAAAAACCGTTAGAGCTGCTATTTCTCCTGAAATAATAAATTCGTATTTTGATAACTTAGAAAAAGAATTGCACGGAATTCCACCACAAAATATATGGAATTATGTAATGACCAAACGAAGTTGCAAATACCCAGAAAGAATATTAAATTGGTCTAAACAATCTACCAGTGTAATGTTTTGTGGAAATGCATGTGGTGAAGTTTTACCCCCATACAATGTATAAGGCTACAAATTTGTATGATACTTGGATGGAAGGTGGACCTGCTGGGACTCGTTACAACCGTACAAAGAGTGGATGGTTTGAGGGCGCTATATTCGAGGACTGGTTCGAATTTTTACTTTTACCTGCTTTTGAGACGCTTAGAAGGAACCAAAATTATAATTCGGGATAATCTTACCATCACATTTAAGCGTGCATGTTTTGGATCTTTGTTCTCAGCATGACATAAAACTTGCTTACCACCGAACACGACACATCTTACGCAGCCACTAGATCTGCGTACTTTCGGCCATTAAAAATAAAATGGCGACAACTTATCACTGACTGATTATAAACTGACTGGAGCAAATAATACCGTACCTAAATCCCATTTTCCTCGACTTCCGAAGTCACTAACAGAACATTCTAGAATCTGGACAAAACGATCTAAAAAGTGGATTCGAAAAAGCAGGAATTTTTCCTCTAAACAGGGCCAAAGTTCATCGAATACCAACCAATAATAATCTCGATCCCACTATACAACTTAACGTCAATGCTTGAGAGATTGATCTTTTAGAAGAGAGAAGGTTTTCAAATTATGGAGACAAAAACATCAAGGAAAATAATACGATATAATGTCTATCTAATGTCATCAGTTTCGTAAATCACTTTTAGTTCAGCTCGCAGTAACACCCGGTTGAAGAACTGGCCATAATGAAGTAGAAGAGATTTAAACGCATGTTTTGGAAAAGTTTTTCCCTTAAATGCATCAAAATTGCAGAGCTCGAGGAATTTAAAATCATTTAAACCGTTAAATCTATAGTTTATTTGTTGCTGAATTTTATCGATTATTTCATAAAAGAGGCGTCATTATGATGTTTGAACATCTCCCACCTTGTCTGTTCGAAGACGCTTGGCTTGTGGCTCTACATTTAACGACATCGTTTCCTCCCAAAATAGGTCAAAGTGTTTTTGACTTAACATGGACTTAAAATCATCCACTTTTTTTAGGCAAAAAGCAATATCATTTGTTTTAGTTTGTAATATATTAAAAACATTGTCCGAGAATGGAAATATTTCTGAAAATATATTCAACAAAAAATTAAAATCTCGTTTCAAACAGTCCAAAAACCCCCTCGAACTATTTATTGCTTCTGAGTCCCACGTTTCATTATTTTCTATTATATTGTTGCAATATATAAATCATTCTGGATTCGATTCGACGTTCCGCGAAAAACGCTATACTGCTCTAAATGATTTTTTAAGCAATCATCATATTTAATCATTAAACTAAATAAATCTTGAAAATTTCCTCTATTTGAAGAAACCCTTTTTTCGTCACGACCTCTAAATCCCAATTCGTGCTGTCCGAGAAAACAAACAACATCGATAAGTCTTCTTAATATTTGCCTATTTTTATCGACTAGTTCATTGTGTTGGCGGTGACTAATTTCAAACTGTTTGTTAAGGGCGTGTTTAATTCTGGTTGTACCGAAGACTTTTTCTTTTATGACGGCCTGCAAATGCGCTTTGGACATAATGTGTCTTTTTACAGCTTTATGGAAATTGTTTAAATCGGAAAAACCAGTTTTATTCCAGAGACCTTTTTTATTTTCAAAAAGTAAATATGACCAACAAAATAATTTACTTATATTTTCACGCCCTGTTAGCCATTTAAATTGTTCGTATTGTTTTTCTGGATAAAAATGTCTAATACTGTTTTTCATTTTTGTGGTTAAATTTTTCATAGGTGGTTTTGCCCTTCCTTTGGAAATTATTTGAAGCTTATCAGCGAAGTTTAATGTTGAAAATCCCTTTATTATTAAGACACACACCATACATTCACACACACTCTTCTTACTAAATTCTCCAACATTTTCAACGTTATTACCGACAGCCGAAGTTGACGGTATTTGCATATCCACGTCCGTATTATTGTCTTTCATATCGCACCATGCACGACGCGACGTACGTATCACACAACGCACGGATAGCCGTTCAAACAAAGAACCTACTCCAACGATAGCTTCCGCCACCACTTAAAGCACGCGACTGAAATGCAAAAATTGCAAACAGCCGGTGGAAAGTTCAGTAACCTCTGGCTCGATTCACAGGAAATCAAGCATACAGGACTTGGCAGCAGAGAAACTAGCGGCCCATTTATTATGGGCTTGATAAATTTTAGCATTTTTAATATAAACTAAATTAATGGTTTCCTATTTCAAAAAATATATTTTAGAAGATGTTTTGTAATTTTTTTTGGGGAAGTACTGCTTCTCTTGCTTCCATATACTGCACGCCTTTGCTTTAATTTGTATAATAATCACATTTTAAAGTAATTTTTGAGTGTTGATGAATGTTTCCACACATTTTTCTCAATTTGAATGGCTAGAATGGGGGATAAAATCAAAAATAAACGAGATTAAGAGTGTCAACATAGTTTTCCGAAGCCAAAATGTAATATATTACCTTTTATTAAAATACCTCCACACAAAAGGTTACCTGGTATGTTTGATAATGTCAGTTTTGTGACAAAATTGATCGTTTAAATGAAACCCAAAGAATTAAAATTTTAATTGTACTGAGTTATGGGGAGTGAATGCGAAACCTGCAAGATGTTTGTAATATTTTTAATGAAAATATCCTAACAAAAATTCAATAACTAAATCTACGTAAGTAGAATTAGCAAAAAATTTCGTGAAACTGGAAAAGCATAATATGCGTACGTTCTGGCAGATCTAAAAGCCCAATAGATGGTGATAAGGCTCTGAATGTTTTAATAAGTTTAGTTCTACCAGAACATAAGGGAGAGAAAATGTCGTATCACACATGTCCGTAGACCGACTTCTAAAAATCTAACACCCATATTCACTAAAGAGGTTTAAATTTAGACCAGGTCTAACTTGACAGTTACAGGTTTAAGATGACATTTTCAACATTAGAACAAATAATTTTTCTAAATGTCACAATTACAAAATGACAAGTGACATAAGCGAAACATAACTGGCGGATTAAGAATTTTAAGTACCATGGCAACTAGACCTGGTCTAACCCTGAAACTTTTTGGTGAATATGGGGGTTAAAGTTTAGAACTTTTAAGTATTTTAAGTATTATAATCAGGAGTTGTTGCATTGTAATGATTGAAAAGTGTAGATATTCTAACCAGTTTTTTATTTTTTTTTCTGAGGCAAAAGTGCTTAATCCAAAAATTGTAATTTTTTAAATCTGTTCTGACATTAGCTTTCGTTAAAAATTTGAAAAAGATCGAAAAATCCGAAATCCTCAAGCCGGACGAACCTCCCCACTGTTCAAGAGATAATTTTATCCTCGGTGGAAAAAGAATTCACTTGAGCCACGATGCTAACTTGTGGCTACAGAAGTGTACGGGCGATGGTACTTGACTAAATGGGATTTTGGAACTATTTCCCTATCACCTTAAATTTCTTGCCTCTTCTTCTGGCTGTTATTTTATGTTTTGGCATCTTTTTTGGTGTCATATAGAAGTTCCCTAACATAGTACAAAAGTAATTCCAACTTGACACGATCTAAACCCAAGAATTATTATTCCTTGTTTAACTCCAACTGTGTTAAAGAATAAACATAATTTTAAAAGAATCTATTAAATTGTTAGAATTCTCTCAGGAAGGCTATACGAGTAGAGTATAGAGAACGTGCATAAAATTCCCTTGGTAGTATGAATAATTTGTGAAAATATTTTATTTCGCATAACATAATGCTAGCTTAAAAATGAATAACCATTAATATATTTTAAAATAAAACAACAAAACACAGAAACTGAGGCATTTAAAAACCATTAATAAGTCTAGGCGAGAGATACCGTCACACCACGACAACATCAATTTACCCCTTTCAGCGCACAAAGGGTTCGTGCGGACAAAAATGTAATTCGCGTTTGCCACTTTAAAAAGAAATTAAAGATATTTTAGTGCTGAAACGGAGAAACTATTATTATTTCAACTGTTTTCTTCTACATTCATGTAATTTAGTTTACAAAATAAAAGGCTAGTGTTATGTGAAACGTTTATCTGTTATCTGCTTCATTAATTATTTTGTATAATTAGAATATTGGCAAAGTTTACTTGAATAATCATATAAGTTATTTCACTCTCGTGCGGCACTTTGTCAGATCGGCATCAAAAGCAAGCCGCAGAGACAGAATTGTAGGGGATTATTGGGGAACATAGTGTAAAATTTTCCGTTTAGTAAGTAATAAACGGTGGGATCTAAATAATGAAATATATTTTTTGAAAAATATATTTTGTAAATTCGAAAAAAAATATGAATAGATAAAGTCTTGTTTAGCGTAATTTAAAGAAATTATGGTAAATAAGATTACGTATTTAGAGTTTAAAGTATAAGTTGCTGCACTTTTTGTAGGAAGCGATGTAAAGATATCACAAGGTAAAAAACTTGGACAATCTTCTGTAAGCTTTAAAGTTGTTTTCAAGAGCTTATAAACGTTGGAGCCTGGATCAGACACTACACCTAAAACATGCAGTTTTTGCAAATATGTTTTAATTCGTTCGAGTTCAGAGAGGTTTTGTAAAAAAAATATGCAATTGGTTGCTTCCAATTATTCGCAGTTCTTCTTGCCATCAAAACCAAAGCATTTCCATCAACTTCTGCAGATTTTCTCCCAGGGCCTTCCTCAAAGCTTATAACCTTGTCTTTTGATGCTGTCTTTAGCTTTCTCTTGCAAAAGTTTAACCCTTAATTCGGTTAATCGGAAAACAAAATCATTGAATCCTGGCTCTATAACCCAAGTTTTGTGACACTTTCTAAGGTAGGCTTAGATGGTAAATGACAGACGGACGATAATTTCTTATATGCATTTGAACCAAGAAAGTATAAGTTAGGGCAAATCGTTTAAATTCGTCTGTGTCCCTTGAGCTTTTTGGAGCTTTGTTGATGAGTGAAAGATGAGCTTTTAAAAAAAGAATGGGGTTCGCCTGCTTAATTTCTGACAAGAATTTTTTCAAAATTTTCCAATGTTATTCCAGCTTCAAGCCCTTTCTTCGATTGCGTAGCTTCTTTTTCCAGGGTGCTAATTTTCTTTACTCCAGAACTCTGCGACATCTGGCAACTCTCATCTGAAACAGTATAAAAATATCTAAACCTAAAAAAGCTAATTTTGAGCATATCAGTTATATTGTAAAAACAAAGTTTTATTTTGAAAGCTTTTGAAATATCTAGACAGATTTTACAAAATAACTTGTAATACCCTTTTTAATATTTCCTTACTCATTTTAATAACAACTTTATCCATTTTAATGCAGGGATCTGTTTGGATTTGGGCATCTTTGACTTCTCTACTATGCGAGTCATTGTCTCTAAGGCCTAAATTAATAGAATTTGTAGGATTAATAAATTGCGAAAATGTTAACATTTATTAGTGAAAATCAACCCTACGTTGCTAACTTTAAAAAAATAGCGTTATTTCCAAATATACCGCGTGATTCTCAGTAGTGGCTTACCCTTATAACCTTTTCGACTTCTGAAATTAAAAAACGAAATTTAGAGGTTATGTTTAAGACAAAAATCTGGATTTATTTACCGTAACATTCGATTTTTAAATGGCCTGCCAAATGTTTGTCTTTATATTTTCATACAGAATGACATTTTTAGTACCATATACCTCGTAGGAAATTAACAGTATTGCCAGTTTTGGCTTGTGCCTCGACAGTCGGTTTTTACGGTCGATCAGGGATATTTTTTTCTACTAGGTATACAACGTACTACAATTCGAAAATAGCAATCTTTGGGGCTGATATTTGCAAAACGATGGTTCCCAATAAACCCTAATTGATTTCTCCATTCTTGACAACAGTAAACATATAATATAAAAAATTTACCAATTACGTACTCATGCATTTAGCTGTGCATGCATTAACTATACCTACACATTTTGTATTTACCTATAGATTTATTAAATAGAAGAAAGAATTATAATAAAATATATTTATTTTGCATCCCTCGGACAACGAAAAGATGATAAACCATCATCACGTTTAGAGGTACAACGATCAACTGAAGAAAATACCATTTTCACGGAAAAAATACTTAACATTAGTTTCACAGAAATATTAGGTACTTTAACGGACCAACAGGTATAACAATGCATCTGCAATTCGCAACTGGGTGGGTGTGTTTGGATCCGGCGAGAGCCAAGGGAGGTGCGGAGGATGAAAGGAATTTAACGGTTTTCGCCGAGTGCCGAGACTTATATTTATTCTGTAGACTTTGGTATTAGATTCAGTTAATTGCTGGCTAGTACATCAATTGCACAACTAGAGCCTCGTACTCACCTAGCGAATACAAACGGACGAACAGAACCGCATTTATACAGGTAAATATTCGTACGTTTGGTTAAACATCCGTCTAAATTTAGAGAACGCATGCTTCTATATAGTTTACGTTCACACTCAGCGAACACGGGCAATCTTAAAGCCTGCTACTCACAATTCGTTGATTCGTTCATTCGTCCGCGTATTATGGATGGTCCAGGAGTGGGGTTACGAACACAGGAGTCGAATCGAAATCGCCTTTTTCGAGGTTAAATTTGAACACACTCGATACGATTTCGAACCGATGAAAAGCACTCGATTCGACCAAAGCTACTGACTTGCCAAATTGAGGTTAGGTATTTTGTTTTTGTCATTTTTAAAATCAATTTATTATTACTAATACTAAATACATGAAAAAGTAAACATTTCTGTTTTATACAACCATATATAATTCTTGTTTAGGTTTCTTCAATGTTACGTCTTTTGGGTTCCTAATTGGTGTTTGTCCTGAAATCGCAGTGAATGTTCTATTAAATAAAGAAGAAAACAGGAAAATAATTCGATCATTCGTAATTTCCGTATTTTGCAATTATTTTTTCTAGACAATGTCGTTCAAAATTAATGATGGACCCTGGAATGTTGTTTTAAATTTTATAGAGCAACATGCACAGTTTGCCCGAGGCCATTTTATTGGACCATCAGGAAAAATCCCTAAAACAAAACTTTGGGAGTAACTGACTTTTCAGTTAAGTGTCTCTGGTGGTGGAAGTAAGCTAGTGGAAAAGTGGCAGAAAGTAAGTTTTTGTAAATTCAAATGTATGTATACTCAATGTACTCTTAGTTCTTGAAGAGGTTGAACCAAGAATTGTATGGCCTAGTTTGTGGCTTTTCTCTTCAATGCCTTATGTAAGTGCATTTTTTTGTACAGTAATATATTTAATTTGAAGCAACATCAAGGCTCCTGCTTTACTTATATTATTTATTTTTTTTTAGACATGGGCTGACATAAAGTATGGCATCCAGAAAAAGGCAAGTGCTATTAAACTTAGTCAAAACCAAACAGGTTGAGGGCCTTTTACTGTGAAAATATTATCGGAGTATGAAGAAAGAATTATGTTCTTATTAGGGAAAACATTTACTGATGATTTAGGAAGCTATGAATGTGGGGTAGGCATTACAATTATAAAATATTCTTAATAAAAACCGTTGTTATATCGAAGGTTACCAATACTTCAATAAAATTTCTTTACTACCCCCTATCAGAGCAAGAAGCCAATCATAGACGCAGGTAATTTTGGGTAAGACTTTAGCTATTTTTAATAACAAAAATACTGTAAATTGAAATACCAAAATTGTAGTGGATAGAGTTTCGCGCATTGTCAACATCTAGTAATTTTTATTATAACTGCGCACATTTATCATTGCATAGGAAGGACTTTTTGTCATAAGCTTCTGCAGTGGTAGGGTATTGGCCTCTATATTGGCAAATCTTAGGATCTAATCTTGATTTGAACAAAATGTTTTTATTATTTTTTTAACAAACAAAATCAAATATTATTTAAAAAACCTATAGTTTAAAACAGTTTAGTCAGATTGAATAGTTTTATATATTTTTTCAGTATGGTCATGTAGAAAACAAAGTGACAAGTAAAACAAACTAGAGTTTCACGATGTGCGGAACTATCAACCACTATAAAAAAATCCTTTTCTTGTCCAAATTTGAGATTTTACAGATATGAAACAATCTTCTAAAGAACCTGAGGAATCCAGCTGCGATATGACAAGAGAGACATTAGAAAATGTAAAGAAACACAAAATATTAGAAAATGACCACTGCTATGCACAGTGAAAAAGGAAACGGAAACTGTGCTGAAGAAAGAGAAAATATTTTATACCGAGAAACAATATCTGAACTTAGGGCGATAAAAGAAGGAGTGTTACAAATAAGTGGCAATTTATGTGAAATAAATTTGAGTCCAAAAGAAATAAAAAATATATTAAATCAAAATCCCATGATCTGTTTTAATTCTCCATAATGTGTGCTATTCTTCGAGACTGAAATAAATATTTTGTTGTTATAATAAAAGTCTTCTCAGTCTCAGATTTTACACATCACAACGTCCGTAGATGCCAAAATATATGTTTAATCAATTCCGTCTGACAGTTCGCGGCATAGCTTGAAGACTACTTGCACGATTGACTTCAAATTTTTATCAAGAACTAAGGGTCATATGGGGATGACATGATAATATTTTGGTAAAAATCCAATACGGCGAAACAACGTTAAACAAATTTTGTTTGTTAAAATGGTGTTTTTTTTTTAGATTAAGACCAAGTAAAAAAAACAAGTTCTTTTTTTAAATTGTCGATGTTTCGCAACTTTATTGTTGTATCCTTAGAACACACATATAGATCCTATATCCTGCATGAAATCCATATTATCAGGTTTTACCTACTCCGTTGGTCCGCATATATTGAGTTTCTAAAGGGTTTTCGTGAGGCTTATCGTTAACAATCCTGTTGTTGTTATGTTAGAGTGGTGTATTATTTGGGGTTAGGTTCTAGTAAAAAAACAAAAGTCTATTTGTAAATAATCGACGTTTCGCAATTTTATTGTTGCATCCTCAGGACCCATATTATATAGATTCTATATCCTGCATGAAACCCATATTATCAGTCTTTACCTGCTCCGTTGGTCCGCAGATATTAGGTTGCTAAATGGTTTTCGTTAACGATCCTCTTGTTGTTATGTTAGAATTGTGTGTTATTTCCGGTTAGAATCCAGTAAAAAAACAAAAGGCTTTTTTAAATTGTCGACGTTTCGCAACTTTATTGTTGCATCATCAGGGCACATATAAATATATAGATTCCATATCCTGCACGAAAACCTATATTATCAGTCTTTACCTACAACGCCGGTCGCAGATATTTCCCAGCTATTAAGCTTATGACTAGTTTTCGTTAACGATCTTCTTATTTTGATCATCGATGTTTCGCAATTTTATTGTTGCATCCTCAGGACACATAGATTTCATATCATGCAAGAAACCCATATTATCAGTCTTCACCTACTCAGTTGGTTTGGAAATATATGCAAAAAGATATAAAGTTTCTAACTGGCTTTCGTTAACGAAAGTTCTTCTTCTTCTTTTAGTTATGTTAGAGTTGTGTATTATTTGGGTTTAGGGGACCAACGGAGTAGGTAAAGGTTGATAATATGGGTGTCATGTAGGATATAAAATCTATGTTTCCTGATGATGCAACAATAAAGTTGCGGAACGTGGACAATTTAAAAAAGAGCCCTTTGTTTTTTTTGTGCATCCGAACCCTAAATAATACACCACTCTAACATAACAACAAGGGCACATATATATCCCTCACGAAACCCATATTATCAGTCTTTACCTACTCCGTTGGTCTGCAGGTATTTCCCAGTTATTAAGTTTCTAAATGATTTTCGTTAACTATCCCCTTGTTGTATGTTAGGGTGGTTTATTATTTGAGGTTAAGATCCAGTAAAAAAACAAAAGAGATTTTAAAATTGTCGACTTTCGCTACTTTATTGTCGCATCCTCAGGATATATATGGATCTCATGCAGGATATATTCTATATCCTGCATGAGATCCATATTATCAGTCTTTACTACTACGTTGATTCACAGATATTTCCCAGATATTAAGTTTCTAAACGATTTTCGTTAAGGATCTTCTTGTTGTTATGTTAGAGTGGTGTATCATTTGTGGTTGGGAAATATCTGCGGACCAACAGCGTAGGTAAAGACTGATAATGTGGGTTTCATGAAGGATATAAAATCTATGTATCCTGAGGATGCAGCAATAAAGTTGCGAAACGTCGACATTTTAAAAAAGGCTTTTGTTTTTTATTTACGGGATCCTAACTCCAAATAATTCATTCCTCTAACACAACAACAAGATAATCGTTAACGAAAACAATTTAGAAACTTCAGAAAATCTGGGAAATATTTGCAGACCAACGGAACAGGTGAAGACTCATAATTTCAGTTTAGTTTAAATTTTGCAGAAAAATTAAATGTGAAAATGGGATAAACTGGTACGAATTCAACATGGCGTAACAAAATGGCGATATGTGTCAATGTAAAAACTACTTATTGAGTTTATTTTAAACTATGATCAGAAGTCAAGTATGGCATAGGTAGAAAGAAAATGTTAAAACATTGGTAGGCATCCAATATGACAGAAAAAAATGGTGTCAGTCAGTCACAGAAACAGCCAGGGGCGTGCAGTCCATGGAAGCAATGGAAGCAGTGGAAGTCCTGTATGCTTGATTTCCTGTGAATCGAGCCAGAGGTTATTGAACTTTCCACCGGCTGTTTGCAATTTTTGCATTTCAGTCGCGTGCTTTAAATGGGGGCGGAAGCTATCGTTGAAGTAGGTTCTTTGTTTGAATGGCTATCCGTGTGGTGTTATGTGTGATACGTACGTCGCGTCGTGCATGGTGCGATATGGAAGACAATAATACGGACATGGATGTGTAAATACCGTCAACTTCGGCTGTCGGTAATAACGTTGAAAATGTTGGAAAATTTAGTAAGAGTGTGTGAATGTGTGATGTGTGTCTTAATAATAAAGCGATTTTCAATATTAAACTTCGCTGATAAGCTTCAAATAATTTCCAAAGGACGGGCAAAACCGCCTATGAAAAATTTAACCATAAAAATGAAAAACTTCATGAGACATTTTTATCCAGAAATACAATACGAACAATTTAATTTAATTTTAATTAAAAAATTAATGAAGAGAAAAAATTAGTTGCTGAAAGCTATGATGGAGCTGCAGTGATGGCAGGACAATTAGGGGGTCTGCAAGCTAAAGTTCGAGAAACTTTCCCCAAGTGCTGTGTTTGTCCATTGTTTTGCTCATAAATTAAATTTAGTTTCATCCCAGTCCATCAATCACATTAAAGAGTGTAAAGTATTTTTCGTTATTTTAAGTGGCATAGCTGCTTTTTTTCCAAGTCAACAAAACGTACACAAGCTTTGGACTCCATTGTCCACAAACGATTGCCCAAAGTAGCTCCTATTAGGTGGAACTATAATGGAAGACTTTTGTTAACAGTATCCGAGAATCGTGAATCACTGATTGAACTATTTGAGAATATAATAGAAGATAATGAAACGTGGGACACAGAAGCAATAAATAGTTTTAGGGAATTTTTGAACTGTTTGAAACGAGATTTTAATTTTAATTATTTGTTGAAGATATTTTCAGAAATATTTCCATTCTCAGACAATTTTTTTAATATATTACAAACTAAAACAAATGGTACTGCGGTGGATGATTCTAAGTCCATGTTAAGCCAAAAAAGAGATGACTTTGACCTATTTTGGGAGAAAACGACGACGTTAAATGTAGAGCCACAAGTCGAGGGTCTTCAAACAGACAAGGCGGAGATGTTCAAACATCTCTTTTATGAAATAATCGATCAAATTAAGCAACAAATAAACTATAGATTTAACGGTTTAAATGATTTTAAATTCCTCGAGCTCTGCAATTTTGATGCATTTAAAGGAAAAACTTTTCCAGAAGATGCGTTTAAATCTTTTCTTCTTCGTTATGGCCAGTTCTTCGACCGAGTGTTACTGCGATCTGAACTAAAAGTGATTTACGAAACTGATGACATTAGCGCAAAAAATAACGCTAAGGAACTAATACATGTTTAAAAGACAAGGAGCTGGAAGAGGCCTACACCGAAATTGTGTGAATTAGTATTGACAATACCTGCCACAAGTTCATCAGTTTTTCAACACTTAAACATATAAAAAATTTCGTGAAAAATTCGACGGGGCCGGAGAGACTTTCGCATACATCGCTGATGTCCATTGAAAATAAACTTCTCCAAAATATGTCGGAGCATCGACGTTTTTATGATGACGTCATAGACGAGTTTGCAAAAAATGATCGAAGAATCGAATTACATTACAAATAGGTAAGTTTCTAAAAATTGCTTCCCTTTCTTAAAATTTCACCGCAGGCCCCTGGAATCAGCCTACACAGAAAAATAGACCGGTAACCAGAGAAATGAACCTTGTTAAATATATATCATTTATGAGCAGAAACAGTGAATATAAATATACTAATAATATAATTACCTGCAAATTTTTTAGCTAGCTGTTCGCATATAATTGAAAAAACAATATCGATTAATATGTAAATGCACATTATTTACTCTTATTAGAAAAAAAACTGAGAAATGTTCAGTTTAAGGAGATTGATTTATTTTAGATTTTTTTAGCACGAAGTTGTGTTATTAAAAAGAGATTTGTAGCAAATTGTTTTCACGCGAACTTCCTTTATGAAGAGTAACTTTAAACTTTAAAACTACGTTGTAAATTTTTCACAAAACAATGCTTTATTACTGCATCTGAGAAAAGTTTTAAATTGCTCATTTTTAGTGAGCTACAAACTTTCTCGTCCGTTAGTCAATTTACCTAAATTGATATGGTTGAGTAAGTTAAATTGTATCCAAAAGAGTGGCGTTAAATTTTAAAATCAAATTATCTAGGAATTGTATTTACAATCATTATTATTATTACCTATATGATAATCAATATGGTTATTATGTGGGAAACAAACTCATTGGATCATCAGTTAAAGGTGTCCAAAGAGCAAAATGTGTTCGAGGTTTTCTTATGCCTAAATGGAAAGCACAGATTTAACAGCAACGCTCAATTAGCTATATTTATTCAGGGCATTGATAATAATTTTGAAATCACTGAAGATATAGCTGCCCCTTTTCCGATTAATGAAACAACAAAAGGATGTTGTATTTATAAGTGTTTGATGACAGTACTGAGACGATATAATTTAAAATTGACTAACCTTTCTGCAGACGGTGCACCATCCATGGTAGGAAAAAATGAAAGGCTCGTGGATTTGATGAAAAAACAGCAAAAAGATCTTCCTTTGATGCATTACCATTGTATCGTTCATCAACAAAATCTTTGTGCCAAATTCCACAAATATTGATGAAGTGATAAAAGTGGAAAAAATTCCAAAATTTTTTACACGAAATTAATGCCGAGGTGATGTGACATATTTTTCTGATGTTCGTTGGCTGAACAGAGGAAAAATGCTAAAACGCGTTTTTGAACTCAAGAAGGAAATTGCCTCCTTCATGGACACCAGTTCCTCAATTTAAAGACCCCGACTGGCTGCGCGACTTTGGATTCCTCACGGACATCACGCTGCACCTCAATATTTTGAACTTCAAACTACAAGGAAAAGAACGTGTTATCAACAGCCTACTTGACACTTTGAAGGCATTTGAGTTTAAACTGGATTTATGGAAAAATCAGTTGTTGAAAAAAGAGTTTACGCACTTTCCTAAACTGAAGAGTTGCGAATGTACAGATGTGGATAAATATGTCGCAGCACTAAATTTACTCAAAAAAAAAGTTTCATTTTTCACGACCATTCAGTGTATCCATTGAAGAAATGCCAGAAAATTGTCAGATGGACTTACCGATTTTCAGTGTAATTCGGAACTGAAAAACAAGTTCGACATGGGTCTTCTTGATTTTTATTCAAAATATGCCCATCAAAACTCGTTTCCTGAAATCCAAAAACAAGCCCAGAAAATGATGTCTCCGTTTGGGAGCACATATGTGTGCGAGAGGCTGTTTTCTCGTATGAAGAATGTGAAGTCTAAATCTAGGTCAAGAGTTACAGACGCAAATCTGGAAGGAAGCTTGCGGGTTGCATCTACAAAAACAAAACTAAATATCGACACACTTGTCAAAAATAAACAATTTTAAAAATCGCATTGATTGATTGAGCTTTTTAACCAATAAAGATTATTACACTTTGAAATTTTTTATATTATTGATCTGGTGGTAAAGTGACGTAGACCATTGTGGCCCTTCGGACGATGTGAAATCGATTTTTGACCCTTGCACTAAAAAAGGTTGAAGACCCTTGACCTAGAATGTTACACAGTAACAAAATACAGACACCAAGGTGTCGACACTTTTTCAACATTTTCGCGTATTTTGTCCGGAAATTTTGTTTCCACTTTATTACTAAAAAGTGTTGAATTGGCACATTTAAACGCACAATTTTCATTTTGTTTCGAGAAATAGTTAGTTTACCATAGGATCTAACAAGAACTTTAAAAGAAATGCCTAAAAATTACTGTAAAGTAGCAATCGTTTTAAATATTTAAAGATATATATTGTTTTTAAGCCGCGTATGGTTTTTAGAACTATTATCAGTAATTTTGAGTGTGCCGTTAAGTTAGGCCGTGTATCACCCATATACCTGCCTATTAAATATGCACATTTCTTATTTGGAGTCGTATTGGAAACAAAAATAATAATTAATATATTTTGTGTCTGTAATGAGTTTCATTTTATACAAAATGGACACACAAATATAATTTTGGCCACAAACTGAATAAAAGTTTGTCAATTTTCAACCCATAAAAGCGCTTTTCGGTAACATTTCGGAAAAAAGGTGGGCTAACATTAAGCATATTTAGGTTCAATTTTACGAGCGTAACGGAAACATAGGAAAATTATTTTGGACACAAATCAGTAACATTTTGGTCACAGTAAAGCTCCACTTTAGAAACATACCGGAAACCAAAGTCACACTGTGGACACATTCTGGTGAAAGTAAAGGCACATTTTGGTCTAACCTTTGGGTATATTTGGAGCACTAACTGGTATACATTTTTATCACCATTTGGGCCTCATTTTCTACTTAATGTGATCGCGGTGTCTACAAAGAAGCGTAAACGTGTATCTTGTCCAAAATTACGTGTCGACACTTTACCCAATAAGTATCTATAATGGTTCCTTTGGTATTTACCATATAAAATACAACTCTGTATACAAAATCTAAACTAAACTCTTTTTTATAATGCAGGTAGATGTGAGAGGAAATTACACTTCATAAAAAAATATTTAAAACCTCATTGGTAATATTCAGTTTTCCCATGCATCTGATAATTTGCTGGTTACTAATTTTTTTAGATTTGACCCTACTGAACAAGTAATTATTCCTTGAATATTATAGCAAGGGCCACAATTTGTAATGGTCAGTAGGAAATGTAGTAGTCAAAAGCGGCAAAAAATGTATTTTGTACTTGTTTTTCTATCTAATTTTGGCAAAAGATTTAATCAAATGTATGCAAAAAGTTTTTTCCTCTATGGTGGTCATCTTTCATGTCAACATATTGTCATACTAATTTTGGCAAAAGATTTAATCATATGTATGCAAAAAGTTTTCTCTTCTGTGGTGGTCATCTTTCATGTCAACATATTGTCATACTTATTATTGGATTCAAAATGCAAAGGTATGTTGTTCGAACACTGAGTTCAGACATCCTTGTTGGAGATAAAATCTCCCTCATTGGACTCCGCCACTGTTCAAAAATTGGAGAAAGTGGTAGTTTTTTCGAATAGTGTAATTTTTGCAGCGTATACTCTGCGGCTTCCAGTTCTCATCGGGTATTGGACAATAGAACATCGTGACGTTTCCTCTTCACCTTTAATTTACATGTTCCTGCTCGGCCTTGTGTTTTTTTTCTCTCTGGATACCTTAAAGCACGACGATTAAGAATTAGTTAATGACATAGAACCCGCTCTTCACTTTGGAAGATTTATCAATACGACAAATAATAAGCTACCGAGCTAGGCAAACATTAAAAAATCAGCTACAAATGTGTATCAAAATTCATTTTATTATCAAGGGAAAACTGTATTATTTGTCTATTTCCAAAAAAAATTCATTACATTAAGTAACTATGTGATTTTTATTACCGTTTAACCTGTCGGTAGTTTTTCTGACGCACTATGTATTTTAGTGTGATTAGCTTTAAGCAGATAATGATGGTTTGATGAAATCTCCTTCAATGTGGCTGCTTTTGGAGTATTTCACTTTATGCATTCTTAAAATATCTCTTGATTCTTGTTCTAAGAAGGCTTTTTTTCTCTTCAATTACGGATGCAACACAGGCAATGGATTTGGTAAATGCATTTTTGTTTCATTTAGCATACATTTCTTTAAATGGTTCTCTAATGTATTTACATATTGAAACATAGTTTTGATATTGAATGTTTTTACTATTTTTCGAATCGTCGTGTGATGGCAATATAAGATATCGTGAGAACCGTTAATATTTCTTATACATTCGAAGATATTGCCATGTGATTTTCATGTTTTATTACTTATTTATACAATTGTGTCAGCTGATCCATAGTACAGTTATGTAAGGTGTAAAAACAAATCTATTTTTTTAGAAACATTTCCACTATTTTTATTAACAACACGTAATATGTTTCGATAAACAGTAGCTTCTTCGGGCGTTACGTCTCAATTGAATAAACTAAAAGAGTAAAGAAGAATTTAATTGTAAAAGAGTGTTAGCCAAAATGCAAATTATTTTTGTCCTAATAATCTTCGTTTTCAGCCTCGTATTTCTGGGACACTGCCGGTTAAATGCTTTGCAGTTCGGCATTTGGTAGAAAGCTTGTCGTTTATCGGACGTTTCAAGGACTTAACGTATATCACATGTTTTGGTTACGAGCTATCATTGGGTGGGCTGGGGGAAACGTCACTTTGCAGTACGGAAACAACTGCTTGCGATAGTATACGTCGCGTCGGAAGGAGAATTTACGACGGAAAGCGGATAATATATTTTCACAGAAATGCTAATATATCATCTGTGGTATTGTATAAGCCTTCTGTCGGAGTGAATTAAACAGGGACAAAAATTATTATTTCCATAAAATTCATTACAATAAGTAACTATGTGCTCTTATTACCGTTTAGACTATAGGTGGCGTCTCCGACGTACACAGTATTTTAAACAGATAATGATGATTTGACCAGATCTCCTTCACTATGCCTAATTTTGGGATAATTCACCATTTGCATTCCTGTTGTTCCTTGATCCTTGTTCTAAAAGGGCGTTTTGTCTCTTCAATTTGGAATTAAGCAGAGGCAATAAAGTTGGTAAATGCATTTTCATTTTTGTCGGTGTCGTTTAGCTTGCATTTCTTTAAATGGTTACTTAATGTATTTCCAGATTTAAATGTAGTTTTAATATTGAATGTTTTTACTATTTTTTGAATCCTTGTATGATGGCAATATAAGATATCATAAGAAGTGTTAATATTTCTTGTATATTGGAAGATATCGTCATATGATTTTGATGTTTTATTATTTATTTACCTATACAATTGTGTCAAATGATACTTGGTGGAAATCTATTTTAAAATTATGTAAAATGTAAAAAAGTAGAAAAATCTCTACTATTAACAACACGTAATACGTTTCGCTACACATTAGTTTCATCGGACGTTACATCTCGAATGAATAAACTAAAAGAGTAAAGGAATATACATAATGTTATTAACTTACCTTTAAAAAAAGTAAGCTCTGATATAAATGAATTTTTGAACAATTTTGTTGCTATTGAATGGTTGGAATCCTAGTTGAGGTATTGACCATCATTGTCTTCTTTAGTTCATTGAACAAGAACTAGGTATATATATAGCGGAAAATATTTTCTCCCTTTCTTCAGGATTGTATCCTTCTCTGCATGTTTTTATGTTACTTAAGTAAACTAAAGAACCTGCCAGCATAATTTTTAAATGATAAAAATAAATTTAAAGTTTAATTAGGGCAGTGTTAGCTGCATGAAATCGCTATACTTACTACTGAGGGAAGCTAATTGGATTGAGTGACCATCTTCTTAAACTAGAAGCTGTAAAGATAACAGTCCAATAAATCATCGCCTCTAGTGTTGTAACTTTATCTTTAATCTAGTTATGTCTAATCTATATAATAAGATGATTAATAGATAAAATATCAGAACTTACCGATCTCTAAAAGTGGGTTTTTCCCTCAATACTTTCCCTCATTAGGACTTGAAGAATCTTTCATTAGTCTTCTATAGTTCTCTTACCTCAAGACTTCTTCGATTTTCTTGTAATGTGCTTTAGGGTCAATAAATACTGTAACATTTCTCTTGTTGGCCCAAAAATATTTAAAAAATTGTGATTCTCGATGTGCTTAGATGTTAGGTTTTCTTGTTTGGAAATATTAGATGTCATTTCTGTCCTTTAAAACATTTTTTTTCTTATTAACAATCTGGAGCAGAGGAATTCCGTCTTAAAGAGTGAACAGATTACTAAGAAATACTACATCAAAACCACAAAATAATCATCATATGGCTAGACCTGCTGATATAGAAGAATCATCGCCGTTTCTTACGATACTTTAGATTAAGGAAACATCTGAAAATAATCAAAAGACGGTAAAAAATATCAATATTAAAACCGCATTTCAATTGTCAAACCAATTAAGTGCCCTGTATGTTTATATGCTAAGAATAATGAATGTGACTCTAAATACTTTTAAATCGTATATGGCTTATGTCTTTTCTTTCACGCGATCCAAAAAAAGAGTTCACTACTTGCGGAATTCCTTTTTCTTTCTAATTAAAGTCACGCTAACAATATTTTAGACCGACACATGACAAACAGCTATAAATTAGCAATGCTGCGGAATTTGACACAGAAAAATACAACATCCCTAGATAAGAAAAAAATGTATGAATAACTCTACATTATTAAGGATACTTTAAATGAAAATAGTTAATTATTATACAAGCTTGCAAAGAGAAGCTGTTTTACTGTTTAAAAACGTGAAGATTGTGCACTGATACAAAGATAAAATGGTATAAAAATGAAACTAAAGCGGCAATGCATTATAATTTCTATAAATAAAATATAAAATTAAAATACGAAAGTTGTGGGGACCGCTGCGAGCTGTAACCTAAAATTATTTTCGATTATACAGGGCTAAGGATAAGTTTGCCATAAGCCAAACTTACATTTTTTAAATGGAACACACCTATACACAGAGTCGTTCAAGATTTACGGCCACTTTTCAAAAATATTAGAGGTGACATTTCAATTTATTACTAATTAATCCAAAAGTTTTACAAATACAAATGATAGTATACGAATGATCTAGGAATACAAACTGGAGATTATTACGAAATGTCCGATATGATTTATTTGATAGGAGCAGGTGAAAGGAATTGTTTGTTAGCAATGAGAATATACTATGAAAAGTTTTGTGATAGAAGACAAACATAAGAAGCGTTTTTGAAAAATTATGCAACGGTTTGATGAGACGGGAAATATAAGATGCACAGAAAGTGATCGAGCCAAACCTGTTTTAAACTAGTTAGAACAGCTAGAATTTAGTTAGGGCAACTTAACAACTAGTTTAATGTAGTTGCTAAGTGATCCACCCTAGAGTTATTAAAATGTAAAAATAATAACAATAAAGTAACAAATCGTACAAAACAGCAAAATCTACTTAATTAGATGATCGAAATGACCACCGTTTGGTTCGAGATAAATACTTAAGCGTTCTTGATATTGTTCATTAAGAAATGCATGAATGTCAGCTTTATAGTGAACTGGGGCAACGTCATGTATAAACCATATTTGACGACGGACGTTAATAGAGATTTGGTATAATAATGATCAAAAATCTTCCCTCAAAAATTGCAGTAAGCCGTTCTTCAAAAAAATGCGGTACTGATGGCAAAATGTCCAACAGTGCCACTCCAAACGTTAAGTTACCACCTATATTGACTAGCGAATATAGTGAGGATTTTTAGTAGACTAGTAATGAAAAATTATGTCTATTGACATTCCAATTTTTGTGTAATGTCGCTTCGTCAGTAAATAACTCATTCTTGGCTCTCTCTGAATATGTTGTTGTGCCCAATAACAAAAATCTAGTAGTCTTTGATAATCATCTTCATACAATTCTTGAAAGAGTTGAAGAATGTGGCATGGGTGCAACTTGTTTATTTTAAGAATTCGTAGAACAGTGGTTTTACTTACATCTGTTTTCTTTGCAATTCTTCTTGAGCCAATATGTGGGTCTTCTAGTTTTAAGTTTACCGCTAACTCGTTCTTCTCGTTTAGAACAGGTTTGGCTCGATCAGTTTTTGTGTATTCTATATTTCCCGTCTCATTAAACCGTTTCATAAGCCTTTCAAAAGCGCTTCTGTGTGATTGTCTTCTATACGGATACTTTTCATGATATATTCTTGTCGATAACAAACAATTCATTTCACTTACTCTTAACACATAAGCAACGGTAGAAACTGTACTTAGTTTTTGAAACAAAACTCAAGCACCAGCATTACTTGACAATTCAAATTTGTATTTTTAACAGTTTAATTTCATTCGTAAAAATAAAGCCTACTAGATTTATATCAGTGGGCACAACAACAAATTCACGATTTGCCGACTTTTTTGTGTTATTTACTGATGAAGCAACATTCCACAGAAATAAAACATCGTAATAGACATTATTTTCATTATAACTCTACTAAAAAACCTCATTTTACTGGCACAACTAATCAAAACAGGTGGTCTCTTAAGGTCAAATGTACCTCTAATATTTTCGAAAAATTACCATAAATCTTAAACGACTCTGTACAGATCCCATAAATCCTATGTTGGGTAAATGGCCAAAAAGGTACGAATCTGAAAATGAAAATTTTAGGCTTTAGCTCTCAGCGTATAAAAATATTTTTTTTTAATTTCCACAATAACCGAGTTATTGGACTTGAACGCACTGTTGGACCACCCTGTATAGTTTCATAATTGCTTCATTACACGGGTTTCAACGCACATGGTGTTTCCCATTCTTGTCACCAATATATTATAGTTGCAAGAAAAACTTTTAGCTTATATCAGTAAAAGATTCAATCCATATTATATATAAAAAAAGTAAAAAGGTACTAAATTAGGTGTATAAAGAACAAATTTATAACACTCTATATAAAAGTTATAACTCTCGCTATCATAGTCCATTTCAGAAGAAATATGTTGTGGAAAATGATACTCAAAATATATTTGCGTATATATTGCGTGCATTAACTAACAACGGATGTGAGAGTGAGATTTTTTCGTCATTTTCAAAGTACATTTGTAGCAAGTTTATACGACAGCCGACAAACGAAAGAATGACGAAAAAGCCGAATCAGCAGCTCAGCGGGCTTGAGAGCTCCATTACGAAGATATATGCACCAGATATATCATGGCGTAGTCCTTATCCTATTTTGGAGTGCACTCTACGGGTGAAATTGTCTAGAAGCAGTTTGTGGCCATTTTGGCATTACCGTAATATCTGTGTCTGTTTATTTTTGGTGCATTTCAGACGTGCGTTAATAATATACTCTGGCTCAGTCGAGGTGGATCAAGAAATTTTGTTTTTATTACTTATTTACGTATCCTCTAAAATCCACACAATTGTTTCATTTATATTATTCGTATACAAAGTGTTTTAAAAAGTAATGTTGTTTAATACAGGATGTTCCTAAATATCACGTACAAACGCAAATCAGTAATCCTTTGGTTTTTTATGACTAAAATTTCGAATAAACTTAGGTTCGCAATCGCTTCGTTATCTATCTACAGGGTGTTGTAATTTCAATATTTTTGTTGTTTTGAGGGAAGTGCCCCTTTTCTCCCCCTAGAGTTTTTTGCAGCGTAACGCTGGTAGATTCTAAAAGACAAAAACATTTTTCTACCTTATTTAGTAACTTTTTGTCCTGTTATAGTTTTTTCGTATCTCCGACCCTTTTCGAGAAAAATAAATAAAAAACGATTTTGTATAATTAGCTAGATAAAACTAATTTCTTTGAAATGATCTAGTAGTTTTATGCCTTTATTTAAATAATCTTCCGTTTTGTTAATTTTGGCATTTTTTTCTTCACTATCTAGTTAAAAATTAAAGCAGGGATGACTCGGTTTGTAGCAGTAACGATTTATTTATTAAAAAAAAAACGTTTTAACAACAATAACTGAAATTAACAACAATAAAACAAAACAACAATCCTTTTAGTATTGATTCTCGCACTCTTTCAAACACCCCGGAAGTATTTCTTACGATTTGATATCCATCTAAACTGCTGGCCACTTGAAACAGTTCACCTGCATTTTTTTGAAGAAATTAAGTTCGAATATTTTTAAAACAAGATGAGATACTGAGGTGCGGTTTTAAGTTGTATCTTGCAAATTTTATTACATATAACCGATGTTAGGCGTAAAACTTACCTTAGCTAAAAAGTTATTTATACAGGGTGTTAAACAAGACTCTACTCCGACAATTTACAAAAAACAATTTCACAGATCTAATTGTTAGATTAGCTTAATCCTTGATAAAATTGTAAAAAACAATACCAAACTTTTTTAAAATTTTTAATATTTTTTAAGATATTATTTTTTTGTCAAAAAATTTAATTTTTCTACATAATAAGCTGTAACTTTTTATTAGCATTCGATGGAAAGTTTTTAAAGGGGGCCCTCCTAAAGATCATCACGTATATTTCAACACCCTGTAGCATAAACAAGAATTCAAATTTAAAAGTTTTTACTTAAGTTTTAAGTGGTAGTGAATATTTTCTCAAAACGGTTTTTTAATTTTCTCTCTAACTCTATGATTTTAACAAATACAGGTATTGATTTTACAGCCAAATTTACCAACATTGAGTAACACAAGAGACATGTAACAGACTGCCACCTTTTTAGTTTTAAAAACATCAACTTGAAATTTGAAATGTATCTGTAACTCCATAAAAGAAAAATTTTACTTTCGGTTACCACTTAATATTTGCATCTGCACTTTGCCACCTTCGGACCGCTTGCTTCCAATATTCTTTCATGGACTTAAAAACCGCTACGTCAGCAGGTTGCAGCAAATGTGTCGTATTAGTAGGCAACGCATATAAAATTATATTATCACTATGACAGAAATGATTCAACTTCAGTGACATATGTGACCTATGACCATCAACTAAGAGGAGAATAGGTTTCGTAATACTATTTATGGATAGTCAGTCATTAAATCCATTGGCCACATATTAAAAAAAGACATCTAACCTCATCCATCCGGATTCCGATTTACCTAGAACCCAGTCAGGAGGCATAAATTCAATAACAGCTTTTGGGGGTTTCACATTTACGCGGGGTTACTTCCGCGTTAACCGGAAGTAACCCCCTCCTTTTTTATTTTAAATAGGACCCTGTATATTTACCGGACTATCGTATTCATCTTAAAATTAGATTTTTAACGATATATCACCACTGAAATTTTGTTTTCAATAGGGCGGCTAAACAGCCATTTTTTTAAAAGTCAACATTGGCCTGTCATAATAAAAATGCAGTCACTTTTTACAAAATACTTGTTTTAAGCAGTCCAAAATTGGCTTAATTTTAATTTTAAACGATGTTTAAGGTGAAGTGTCTAAAAAAATAAAAACTAAGCTTATTTTGGACTGTTTAAAAGAAGAATTTTGTAAAAATTGTTATCGTGAAACGGCAAAGTTGCATTTTCAAAAAAAGACTGTCCAGCCGCCATTTTGAAAACAAAACTTAATTTTTTTAATATTTTTAGAACTAAAAAGGTGGCAGCCTGTTACATGTCCCTTGTGTTATCCGATGTTGGTAACCTTGGCTGAAAAATCAACACCTGTATTTTTTTAATAATACAGTTAGAGAGAAAATTAAAAAACCGTTTGGAGAAAATACTGGATACTTAAAACTCAAGTAAAAACTTTTAAATTTAGATTCCTTTTTATGCTACAGGTTGTTGAAATATACATACATGATCTTTAGGATTGCTAGGTTTTTAATTAACCTTGCCACATTTTTTCACACCCTGTATATTTTCTGAGTAGTGCAGGCCGTGCACATTTTAAAAAAAAATATGAAGTTACAGCTTATCATGTAGAAACATAAAATGTTTTGGCAAAAAAATCATATCTCAAAAAATATTAAAAATTTCAAAAAAGTTTGAATTTGTTTTTTACAATTTTACCAAGGATTACGCTAATCTAACAAACAGAACTAAAAAATTGTTTTTGTAGATTTTCGGAACAAATCAAAAATTGAAAAATTTGCAGAGTCTTGTTTAACACCCTGTATATATAACTTTTTAGATTAGGTAAGTTTATTAGTTATGCCCCCATAGGAAAAAATCTAAGTTATTTAGGTCAAGAGACCTAACGGGCCATGGCTGTTGTCTATCTCGCCTTATCCATTAGTTTTGATATACTTCTTTAAATACTTCCGGGCCAAAATAGAAAAAGTGTGATGGGGCGCCATCATGCATGTACCACATTTGATTTCTCAGCATAAGAGGAGAGTCTTCAAGTAATTACGGGAATTCGTGCTGTAAAAAGTGTGCCTATATGAGTCACTAGTATGTAGATCAGGTAAAAAGAAAGGAACCCGATTATACCACCCCAATCATTTAACGAAAACTGCTCCTGAAAATGAATTTCGATAATTTCATAAGCCTGATCATAAATATTTGTTATGGAAATTCATAATGGAAGTTCTTGAAAATGCTTTGTCAAAAAAAGGATGTTATAATAAAAGTGGGTATTTCCCGCTAGCCTATTAAAGAACCACTTGCAGAAATTAATGCTTATATTATTGTTTTTAATTTAATTAAGTACATTTTTCTGGTGCTGATCTCTGGGTGTTCTTCTGTTTCATTTAGAACAGCTTCTTCGATCTGTGGTGTTCCATCAGTATGGTTTACCTGCATTATTGCTGTTATTTTTAAAAGTTTCAGTTTTCACAAGACGCCTATGAATATTCAAAAATATTCGGTGATCAGGTATTCTATTTGGTTAGGGGTCTATGTGCAGACGTCTGGATTCTCTTGCATTTCCATTCGCCATGCCATAGGTAAAATACATCTCAGCCATTTCAGAATTCGTATAAATTGTCAATGTAACGAGATTATAACGAGTATTTAAAACATGTTTATACTTTACAACTTTTTGAAATACGATAAACAAAAGATTATCAAACACAATACAAATTATGAATAATTACACGCACTAACTAAACATATTGACCAAATATTTGGATTTGTTTCAATTTTTGTCTAGCAGCTTCAAAAATTATTTGAAGGATTTTTTGTAATTTTGTATGTTTAATTGTTTAAATGTAATAGGTTATAAATAATGCCTAGATGTTATTTGATTATAGAAGTAATCAGTCCACACATAGTATATTTACCCATTTTTTGATGGCGAAATGTATAGACGAAGCATATTTTGAAAATGTTTTCTTTTTCGTAGTTCTAGTGACCTGCTATAATGATAAATATATACCTGTATTATAAACTTGCATTCATTATCATACTTATAACGGCATTTTTCAACCTTTATATTTATTACCTCTGTGTTTCATTTCTATATAACGTTTTAACTTTATCATACAAAACTTTTATAAGCCTTTCTAGGAGAGTTTTTAATGCACCACTTTCCTCTGATATATAGGTCACACATCCCAGTAAGTTTTCTAAAAGTTTATTAATTTATCACCCCATTTCATGCATATTTTAAAAGTATTATATCGTGTTTCCCCCTATTGCAGTCCTCAGCAGAGATAATGTTTTACTGACGCTAATGAACTTATTTTTTTTTATTGCATGTGGCAAAACGCTAAAAGCGTGTTGCATTTAATCTGATATTCCGCACTTTTGTTAACAACGTTGGTGAATAATAATCGCAGCATGTTAGAGCATAAATTTCTTTATTTGTAATAATGTATGGTATTAAGTTAAAAACAAAAACATCTATGAATTCTGTTATTAAAAAACAAATTATATAAAATTATATTCTAGATAAAGCCTTCTTATGCAATATATAGATCCACCTAAATGTATTTTACTCATCTGAATGAATTATTTTTTATACTAAACATTTCTAAAAACAACCTTTCGAAGGCCTATATATCCAAAACGACTAATATGATTTTGATGTGACCCTGGCAACTTTGTGCGTGGTCCTATACAGAATTGTCTAATTTGGGTTAATAAAAAATATTATAGATGATATTTCAAAAAAGCAGAGAATATATATTTTAAAATAAAAAATGTTGCAAATTCATCAATATTTCAAAAATAAATTAAATTTTAGACATGTTTTATAATATAATACATTTTAGAAATATTTATAACCAACAGCAAAAGTTATGGTACGAGCGGGAATCGAACCCGCACATCAGGATCACTAGTCCATTGCTCTAACCAATTGCGTTATCATACCACTGATAAGTAATTCGTTAGAACTTGTGCATATTCAAACTCATCAGTTTTATAACCACTGTTGATCCTGCCAATAAGTTTATAATATTTGGCAGGACCAACAATGGTTATGATACTGGTAGGACTTGATTTTAATTAAGAATTTAGTACATAGTTCGCGATTGATATTACCAAACCTTGTTGCTAAAATACCTTTTAACGTTTTTATTAACCATGGAACACAGCACGGCAGAAAGGATTGAAATGATCGAAATCTTTTTCGGAAATAATCAGTGCGCTAATAGGACATGACAAATGTTTAATGAGCGACATGAAAACAGCAACGTGCATCAAAAATATGTTCTGGAACTTGTGGCTAAATTTCGGGAAACTTGATCAGTGGCCAATAAAAAAACGCAACTTTCAAAATCTTATAAGGAACGAAGAAACGGAAGCGATTGTTTTAGGGCAAGTTTATCTAGATCCTATGGTAAATACCCGCCATTTGGAAACTGTGTCTGGTGTTAGTCGACGTAGTATCCAAAGGATTCTTAAAGCTAATAGCTTCCATCCGTACAAAATACACCTTGTGCAAAAACTTAATGAAAACGATTTTGATCGCCGATTGCAATATTGTGAAGTTATGAGTGAACGAATTACAAACGATGAAAACATTCTCTTCAAGACTTCTTTTCTCTGATGAATGCTCTTTTTTCCTAAACGGCATGGTAAATCGTCATAACTGCCGATATTTGTCCGATTCTTATCCCAAAAGCCCCAAAAATTAAATGTTTGGGCTGGTATTTTTGGCGATTATATAGTTGGTCTTTTTTCGTGTCTGAATATTTAACAGGTGAAATGTATTTACAATTATTACAAGACGCCATAGAGGCAGTGTTAACAGCAATAATTGAAAATCAAAATAATCGGCGATACGTTGAGGATGGGTTGATGTTCCAACAGGACAGTGCCCCACCACATTATGCAATATTTGTTCGACAATATTTAGATCAGACGTTACGAGGTCGATGGATTGTAAGAAGAGGTTGTATTGATTGGCCCCCAAGATCGCCAGATTTATCACCTCTGGATTCCTTTCTTTCAAAGTTACTTAAATAGCAAAATCTGTGCGACTCTGATTTAAAGATTTGCAACAAAGGATAGTACCCTCAAATTACTCCTGAAATATTGTTGAATATGTGGCAACGTTTTGAGCAAAACTTCTATTACTGCATGGACAGTGAAGGTGGCGATTTTAAAACATTTACTTGGCTGACGCGTAAGTACATTCTTGTTATTTATTATTGTGCAGTTTTTCAGACTCAAGTTTTTTAAAACCCTAAAATTAAAGAACTTATGCTTGCATCAGTGACGCAAGAGTTAAAAGTGCATTAAATAGTAACATGTTGTTTTATTTACAATGAATTTAAAAATATAAACATAGGTTTATTTTTTTTCTTTAACTATTAGGAGGAGCATTAAGCCAGAATAAAAATCTTTAACAGTTTTTTGTCAAATGGGTAAGTTCTTTGATTTGTAAAAATTGGACTGCGTGTTCTTAAAACCCCGAATATTATACGAAATTCAATATTTTTAAATTAAAAAAAAAAACAAAATATATTTATAAATCGATGAAGTAATTTCAATAAATATTTATCGTTTTATTTAATCTTTTATGTAATATTATGAAATTCCATTTCCAAAAATATTTGAAAAAATTGTTTAATAAAATATAATACCAAGAGTTTTGAGAACGAACTTTTAAGTTAATTACTTCAAAAATCACATCTGCCACCAAATTGTTAGACGCGTCAAATTGACAGGATCATTTCACGCGCCAAATTGTCAGGATCATTTCAGATTCTGATGTTAAAGTACACGGTGATGCAAATGGCACTGTTTTATATCTTCGTTATTATAACACTTCGAAATAAATTTTAATCATACAAGGGATTTTTATGAAGAATTCAAATGTATTTTTAAAAAAAGAACTGGACGTCGAATAAAAAAGAAACGATATTATCAAGATTTTATTTATTTTAAATGTAATGACCTTTATTTTGCAAAGTTCAAGATCTACGAATGAAAAAGTAAACAAATTTTATATTTTATTTAAAAATATAACCATTCTCCAGGTATTTAGGGTAATTTTTTTTTCAAATTAAACACGCGCTTTGAAGTCATCAAGATAAACGAATGTTCCCTATGTTTCTGGGAAGTAAAATTTTCTTAGGTGCTATTAAATTGTTGTACAGTGGGTTCATGAGCACAAAACTTCTTTAGATTTTGAAATTAATATTTATATTCTTACACAAATATCGAGTTTTTCTGTTTTTTTAATATTCACTTAAATTATTCTATTGTTAAAACTAGACATTCTTTTCAGATATACTGTGCGTCAATAAAATACTTCGCAGTTCCAAAAAAATTAAGTAGCGCCTCAGGCAAGGAAATGCTGTTTCCATGAAAATTAGATTTTAAATAGCGCAAATTTGTGACAGTTCTAGGACTCGCATTTTATGAATAATAATGAGGCTTACAAAGTGTTTATTTGTAACATCCTTTCAGCTAAAAACTGTTTTATGACCACTCGGAATGGCCGTGGCAAACCGGAGTCAAAATAGGTACAGACAAAGTTCCGGAGAGCTGGTTCTATCTTAATCAAATCTCCATTGTATAAGCTGTAACGGAAGTTAATGGATCCCATGTGTTGTATGTATTTGTGGTGTAATATTAGTCACACACACGAATGGTGTAAAATACAATAAATCTTATGCATATTAAATTATTGTAATGAAAAACTATTGTGAAATGTACGTGTTAATAATTTAAATTAATTTAATTTAAATTATTATCTTAAAAACCTCACTCATCAAAATTAACAAGCTAAGACTGAGGTACAAAAATCTTTATAATTATTAATCAAAACTTCTGTAAAGTTCCTCTCATCCTTTAACTTTTGTAGATCAACAAATTTGTGTAAAACAATTAGCTGCAAATTGTCGTTTAATCCCTCCCTATGATTTTTTTGATGTATAGGCACCCCACATTAACTGTACGATAGCCTAAGTACTATAGGTGAATTAATAAAACTCTCGTTGAACATGATCCAATTTTATGAGGTAGTTACGTCATAATGCTGCTACATGAGCACAGCAGCCACCCCTTAAAAACTCAAATAGTAGCTAAATTTTTTAATTGAAGCATTCACTAAACAGAAATCAGATTAAATACATTTATTTTATAAAAATTGTTTAATAATATAGTGTTGAATAAATGTTATACACCACTAGTTTTATTGCTAAATGAGTCAACTCATTTACTAAAGAAGCAAATAAATTCCTGTCATCTGAACATTCGTAAAGACGAAACTCACTATTTAAATACGTTCAGCAATCGTATATTCGATTATACTAAATCCCTATTCATCAACCCGCCGTTCCCATTTCTAAATTCTCCTAGGCCTTAAATCAAGTGAATCAATCCACCTAAATGCAAATACCTCCGAACATTCCGCTGTACAAAGCAGCACTTCTGGAACATGAAACGTCTTATAATTGCACTTGCAATAATGAATATTAATAAGGCTACGAACCCTACATAACTCCTTCTGCCATTTTAAGCCTACAAACTGTTGCGGGAACTCACAAACACGTATCGCCGCTAGTTCCGTTGAGCTGATTAATAACTTTGGTGGATCAAGCAAATTCCGCAGCGCCCAAAGCGTTTTATAAAATGTGTATCGTATAACCATCGTTTATGAAGAACTGTATTTTGGTAAATCATTCTTACAAATATCAGATCTAAACAAACTTCAATTTAGTAAAATATCTTTATTGATAATGGCATTTATCAGACATATATAAGGTGTTTTTTAAAATTATTGTAATGTTAGGCTTATTTTTATTTTATGACGGAAAGTTTATATTAACTGGTTTTCAAGGATATTTTGTTGTCGGGATATAGAATATCAAATATTCATAAACAGTTTTAGCCAATTTTGTTAAAACCTAGCAGGTTTATTTTTAATAGAAAGGGTTTATGTGAATGTATTCACGTTATAATGCTGCCCAAGTGATATAAGCAAACAACAGTTTTTTAGATTATAAAATTAGAGTGCAAAAATATTTCAATGTACGTTACAGGAAGACTTTTAATATACAGGATGTCCACGAACAACCCCTACAAATAAATCATAAGTGAAGACATAATTTCGATAACATTAAAATAAGGCTACAATGATTTTTAATATGATACGGGTGGCTTTATTCATCTGATTTAAATATTCTAGATTTATTTCAGTGGAACTTTTTAATTGTTTGTCAAAATTGACGCGACGCCATTCATTTCTGCAGATAAATTAGGTAATAAAGTAGTCCGTGAGTTTAGAACTATTAGTAATAATTGGAGGACGTTGCTTCCAACAATAAGGTTACAGACCTTAGTCCAAAAAAGGTTTTCCAACAGCCGGTGAACGTCGTTAGCAAATTCCCAGATAAAAGTTTTATGTGATAATTTATAAAATTTATTGTGTTTGCCATTATTTGAACAGATTAGGAAGTCTCAACTAAAATTATTTCTCCTGTACAATTTATTAACGTTTTTGCTACTTCTGTAAGTGTACTTGGCACTTGTAATTGCTTTATTTAAAAGGAATGGTGATTACTGTTTATAATTTTGTTTTGTAAGAGTTAAACGGGATTTGCGAAAATTATATATTTATGTTTATAATTAATTATTTATCTATATACACTTTCTTACAGAACACATTTCCAATTCCAAAAAGGTACCAGTGTTACTTTAGACATAAGTCTTTGTCAAATTGACTGTTTATAGGCCTAAGCTCAAGTTACAATTTAAAATATCATAAGAATTGTTATCATTCTAGTTACTCTTTCATTAACTGATAAAACTTATAAATGCTGGTCCTACAAGACAGCAAATAAAAGGTATCAGAGCTATAGAAGTTAAAAGGAAAACAGAAATTTACCTTTGAAAATAATTCTTCAGAAATAAAAGTATTATGAATAAATTTGTTTAAACATAGCTGAGAAAAACACAAACTAATTCTAGGGTATAATGAATGAAGAGGCAATCACTCGTGTATATCTCATATGCATTGGTGATTTTCTTCTTAACTTTTGACAATACTTATGGCAATAAATTTGCAAACTAAATGGTTTCAGGACTGTTTGCATTTTTGTATAGAGCGCGAGACGTTGCTTTGTCGAAACTTTACCAGGCTACGTTAGAAAGGGATTTGGCGCTCAGTTCTTCATTTTGTTATGTAGTCACGGACTTTAAATATTCCTGTTATGTCCCACCCGCTGAGACTTTATGAGGGGCAATAAATATTCGGAGAAAATAAAGAATTATGGTAGGTAATGTCCTGTCATTTAATCTTTATAAATATATTTTTGGATTTTACCTTTATATTTTAGTTTTTGCTTGTAGTAGATATGTAGTTGTGTCGCATGTTAAGTGGGGGAATGGCTTTTGGGAATTCACAAGGAAGCAGTTACTTAATTCAGTATTTATCTTACAAAAATAGCAATTTGAAGTCTATGTAACGTCAACCTTTATTTTTAAATAAACAAATATTGAGCGTTCCAGTTTTGTTTACTATGTCAACTGTTTATTTAATGCATAAAGAGTGTATCAATTTTAAATCCAGAGAGATAATTTGCAATGCCAGATTGACTTTGAATACAAATTTATCGTTATCAATTTCCAAGGCTACGTTTCAAAAATGATATCTTTTCTCTACGAAAGCAAAATAAATATTTAATAATATAAATAATAAATTTAAATCTATTTTAAATTGCAAGGAATGTTATTAAGCTATTAAATATTTGCTGTTGCAAGCAGCATACTCTAGTGTTAACGATTTTTATAATGACAGGCCCTGCTTGTTGTGGTTATCTTATTAACTAACTTCATTATTCAATTTTTTGTGTTGAAGTTTAAAACTTTAATTTTGACAAAAAAATATATAATTTTAGTTACACTCATATTATTTGTACTAGTAAAAGTCATGGGGGACTTGATGCATTGTTCATCTTTTTAGTTCTACCCATAATATTTTCATATTTCTACCTCTTTTGTTCTTTATGTGATCCATTTAATCAAGGTTGTTAGATCGATAGACACTGACAAAGATGTATTTAATTTCATGTTATTAATAATAATAATAATAATAATAGTGCCAGACAAAAATTATACACTGTTCGATCTGCACATCCAATCACGACTAGAAAAATGAACACCTGGTCTGAAAAAACACTTCACGGAAGACACAGATACCACATAAAACAAGATCACATACATAAAAAACTTTTATATACGTGATTACAAGAAGGGCAGCTGTTCCCGAAACAGAAGGCTTCCTGCTTGCCATCCAGGACAAAGTCATAGCAACCAGAAACTACCGAAAGCACATCATCAAGGACACAATAATGACCGGAACTGAATACACTGCGAGACACAACTCAGCATCGAAGGTCGTTCATCAAGCATTAGCCACAACATACAAACTAACGGAGAACACAGACCCTTAATACCATTATACAATAACATCCATACTTAAATCACATTTCAATCCAAAAAAGAGAAGATCACTTATTTAATTGACATGGCTGTCCCTAACGAGTGTAAGAACATTCAAGCGAAATAGAGTTAGAGGATCACCAAATATACCGACTTGGCAATGGAAGAAAAAGATTGTGAAAACAGGAAAGAGTCATCATTGTTCTTCTCGTCATATCCGTAACAGGTCTCACCTCAACAACATTTTCACCGCATTTGGCTCAATAAGGACTTAATATAGACATTCACAGGAACATCCAAAAATCGGTCATTTTGAAAACATGTAGCATCGTTAGATCATTTCTTAATATACAATAGTTGTTTTTTTTCCTTTTCCTTTTTTTTTTTGTTTTGTTATTTTTTTTTGTACTGACTTAGTATAATCCCGTCAGTATAAAATACAACAACAGGAATACTGTGAGACAACAAGTCGAGATAATAATAAAAATAATAATAACAACGTTTATTAGTTTATTACCAATTCTATATCCAAATAGTTTTCAGCCGGAAATCTCTGGGCTCTAACTAGATGGGGCTAGGGGTTACATCTAGTCAACTCTGCAAAGTAATATCTGATTTTAAGAACTTTCTCGGTATTAGCCGATTTGGTGGGAGACAAATCATGTCAGGATAATGCCCGGTAACATAATGAACTTTAGGTCTTTTTGCATTTATATATCCTCTTTAAAAAAATGCAAATACGAGGTATGTTAACTGAGTCCAGACCAAAGCAAACATGTTAGTTAACGAAGTTTCGTTACTAGGTCCACATAATGATGTAAAACATTGTTAGCGACTAGTGACTGATTGTCCAGATCAAAATAAGAATATAATATTTTATGGTTTATCCGCACAATATTTCAAATAAATTTTCTATCCGTACTATGTAAACAGCTAGTAGTGATAGATAGTGATTTTGTCCTTTATAATGGGAAATTAACTTTTAATAATATTTCGTTTGCAACTCCATTGCCCAAAAATACGAGCCAGCATAACAAGCTAGAAACAATTATTCGCAATGATCTTTATTCGAAATGGCGTTGTAATGTTCTTAGATAAATCTGAAATATAATTAATTTCCTAATAAGTGCAGAAGGTAACACTTTTTCTCGTGAGACTGCAGTCGAGTACTGAAAAGACACTTTCCTCAAGTGTTAGGAACAATACTTTCAAGCTATTAAATTTCTACTTAGACAACATATTATAGTTATTGTTCATTATTTAAAATATTTGTAGTAAAATTGGAATTTTTGCCGTATGCGAATTAATTGATAAAATTCACCTAACTTTCTCCGGCTGAAAAATACTCAGGGAACCCGTTCGTAGATGGAATTGTTGATGCTGAGATGATGTCTGTAGAGGCAAAAATATTTGATCATCCTTTTCTGGTTTGTTGAATTTTCCAAGTGTCCTTCTGCTACTGCTGTTGATATCCACACTAGGCGTTTGATTTTAGTTATATTTTTGTACAGTCGGTTAACATTTTTGCTGATGTCCGGCAAAAACTGTGTCCCTGTATACAACTCTGAAGGCCTGAATAGGCAGCAATCTCCGAAGGTATCAGAGTTCATCCCGACACACAGAATTGCACTGACTGCTTTTGAAAATTAACAAAAAGTATTTTAATGGGTGTGTTACGCTTGCGTTGACTTGTATACTTGCGGTGAATAGATAGAAAATTTCCGTCGTTCACTTCTTTAGCAGACAACAATACCCCGAGTGGGATGTTTTTTGTATCTGGGATATTTATAATAAGCAAATCCCCTTTGTCTTCGATATTGTCGATGCTAATATTTGTCAATTCCTGCCTTGGACATGCTCCAGCCAACCCAAAGAGTCTTGCCACCTTGTTCATCAGGTAAATGTCATCTGGTGCCTCGTTAATAAATTTCGATATTGTTCCTTGGTGAATACTTCGATTTTTTTTGTTTGAATCAAACATTTGCCTCTTCAAGTATAATATATATTTTTTAACATTGAATACTTAGACCACAAGGTACTTGGCTTACACGTGTTCTTTATAGGGGAGACTAGGGAGGCTTGATACTATGGGAGGCATGATACATATTTAAATTTACCGCTTAAATTTGTTTCCGTCCGTTTTATTTGGCAACGGTGTGCTGTTTACGCGCCGTCGACTCGTTAGCTACCATTTTGTGTTTGATTCCCGTATAGTGAAGAATTTAGCTAAATAAACTTCGTTTTGTGGAAACAAATTGTATATTTTTGAAAGGTAAGTGTAAGCATTTTATTAAATAGTCGCTTATATTGCTGGGTGACTGTTTTTGGCATGGCATTATATGTAGTCTTAGGTACATTTTGACGTAAAATTTGTGTCCTTTGTAAGTGTTGGTATTTAATATTTCCTTATATTCTTTATTTTGATATATATGGGAGGCATGATACAATAATATTTGGGGAGACTTGATACATGTATCAACCCTCCCGTATATTAGCATTAGTATCTTTAAATTTCTGAAACGGTTTTCAATCTATCGGGTTTGGCTTAAGAGACTTCTAACCCCTATTAAAAGCGCCTAAATGACCATCCTAACCAATTCTATTTTTTTAGGATGCCATTTAAATGGAAGAAAAAGACGAACAGGGTTCCTGCTCGTCCCGAAATAATGAAAACTGCCGTACTAGAAGTAGTAAATGGTAGCCAGCTTAGAACGACTGCGACCAAATATGGTTTAGATAAAATGACTTTGCGGAGATATGTCATTAAATACAGAGGAACGAACGGTGAAATGAAATTTGCCCCAAACTTTTCGAGTTCACAAATCTTTACCTGCGAAGAAGAAAATAGTCTTGCAGAATATTTACTAACTGCTTCCCGAATGAACTATGGGTTTACCTCTAAAGAAACAAGAAAATTTGCTTACAAGTATGCTGTAGAAAACCAAAAGAATATCCACAAAATTGGACCAAAAATGAAATAGCTTCATACGAGTGGCTTCGGGGATTTATGGAGAGGAACAAAAATTTGTCCTTACGAACATCAGAAGCAACAAGCCTCTCCCGAAGTACTGCCTTCAATAAGCATACAGTAGGGGAATTCTACAACTTGCTTCGAGGAGTATACGCTAAATATCACTTTGAGCCGCAATCAATTTATAACTGCGATGAAACTGGGGTACAAACAGTTCATAAGCCCGGTAAAATTATATCCCAAAAAGGGCAGAAACAAGTCGCAAAAGCCACTTCGGGCGAACGTGGTCAGACCGTTACAGTTCTTTGTACTATTAATGCATTAGGAAATGCCCTCCCTCCATTTTTCGTTTTTCCTAGGGTTCGCGAGCAAGACTATATGAAAATTGGAGCTCCTCCCGGGACAAAAGTGGCAACCCATCCAAGTGGCTGGATGACTGCGGATAACTTTGAAATATACCTAGGCCACTTTGCAAATTTTGCTAACTGTAGCAATGACAAAAAAATTTTGCTAATATTGGATAACCATAGTAGCCATATTTCACCAAAGGGTCTTGATTTTTGCAAGGCCAATGGCATTGTGCTATTGACCATTCCGCCACACACCAGCCATAGGCTACAACCTTTAGATGTCGCAGTATATGGTCCATTTAAGGTATATTTTAATCAAGCTTGCGATGATTTTATGACACAGAATCCTGGTCAAACAATTACATTAAAAGATATTGCTAAGTTGGTTGATAGCGCTTATCAACGTGCTTTTACTCCTTTAAATATTACAAAGGGCTTTCTAAAAACTGGCATTTATCCATTCAATGCTCATTTGTTTTCTGAACATGATTTCCTTACCTCAAAAGTTACAGACAGACCTGCTCCTCCTTCTCGAGAATATACGCCAGAGCCAACAACCACAATACCTGTGACAATACCAATAAATCAAGACTGAACATCTGAGCCAATTCCGGGAACTTCACGTCCTTATAAGACCCCTGAAGAAATAAAGCCTCTTCCACAAGCACTTCCTAGAAAAAAACGCCTCATGGGGAAAAAACCTGTTAAAACCAAAATTCTAACAGATACTCCGAATATGGAAGAATTAAAAAATGAACATGCAATAAGGGAGCAAAAAAATAAAAATAAATTTAAAAGAAATCTTACAACCAGTCTTAAAGTGCAGGGATCAAACGACGCCGACGTGAAGAAATCCGCGAAAGCGCAGCAAATTGCCCAGGAAGAGTCTGAATCCGAAAGTTCTCTTTATATTTCATCCTCATCCGGCAAAGATCTGACTGATATTGAAGCCCAAATTGAAAATGAAATCGAAGAGGAGCAGTTCCTTAAAGGAGAAATTAACGTAAACGATCACGTGTTAGTTCGTTTTGCCACAAAAAAGACAATCAAGCACTACGTAGGGAAAATCTTGGAAATTGCTGGAGAAAACGAATATTTAATAAATTTCATGAGGCGCAAAAAGCCGAGATATCATTTTGTTTACCCCGATGTTCCTGATAATTCACTTGTCTCAAAGGATGATGTTATTAAATTACCCCCACCATCATTTGTGGGTGGAACTGCCAGAGCATCTAAAAAATTAGCTTTTCCAGTGAACTTCGATAAATATGAAAACGTAAATTAATAAAGTGAATAAGTTTTTGTACTTGGAATGTTTTGTTTTATGTTATTGAGTACCTATTTTCCGCTATTGTATCAGGCCTCCTTTATATTGTATCAAACCTCCCTTATTGAGGGTGGTTTGATACATTATGCATTAGAATGCTAGACCTCATATTACTCAAAAACTATGTCTATTGAATCAATTTGAAACATTACCTACCAAGGATAATATGAATATGTTTCTGCTAGTCTATAGGTTGTTTTTAAAAAAAGAGCTTTCAGTCTGTAATGTGGAATAAATTAATTATATGTATCAATCCTCCCTACTCTCCCCTACTTGAAAAGTAGGCTAAAAAGGCTTCTTCTCGGTTACATTTTATGTTGCTTTCTGAATACCATTTCGTGAAACTAGAGTAATCTTTTTGGTAACGATCTTTGGATTTTGTTGGTAGAATAGCAGCGTACTCTGTTCGCTTGGCAGCTTCTAAAATTGCCTCAGGTAATTCTTCATCGTAGTCGCTTGACCTTTTACAAATATTAGTTGATTTTTATGAATGTACACAAATTAGTACACTTAATATCGCTAATGACAATAACATTATTAAGTTTAATTTGTCAACTTGCAAGATGTGCTGGTGTCATATTTGAAATGCTATATTTTAAATGTATACAACAAAGTTCTTAAAAGATCTAATTTGAAAAATTTGAATTTGTAAATAATGGATTTAATGTTGATTAAAAGAGATAATTAGAGAAATAACAATTACTTATGTGTGGAGGCATTAAAAATGCAAAATTATAAATATTGTTCATTCAAAATATCAAACTCTCTAGAGGTTTTATTTTTTAGCATGTTCCACACTAATGCGGAAAATAACTTAATTCTCGCACTAGTGCAGAAAAATGCCACTTTCCGCACGGCGATGCCTAACGAAAGTAGGCACTTTCCTTAAGCTATTAGAAAAAAGTGTATAAATAAGGAATGCACCTTTAGAAATAGAACAAATTGAAACTTAACAAACGCTATTTATTTTGTTTAAAAGACAAAATGAGTAATATTAAATGAAAATAATATCACTTGAACTTTCAGAAATTAAATCTATGCCTGCTTTTTGCCAATAATTTTACAACTTCGTTATCATAACACGGCACTTCATTAAAACTTTTGCTTCAAGTTAATTTTCGATGAGAGTCTGGAAATTTACAACATTGTTTAATTAGTTTATGTATTTAGTTGTGCTTTATACGATTCTTTACTTAAGCTTCTTGAAAATACTCAAGACTATGGATTCTTCAATTACTTCAAGTAAATGTAAGCGAGAAGTTAAAACTTTTTGTTGAATTTTCGCTATATCTAGAAAGATGGATTTCATCGTTTGTTTTTAAGTGTCAGATATATTTAACTACATATTAGAAATACTACTGTTCTGGTTGTAACAATGTTGTTTATAAATGAGTATTTGAACATAGAACTTACATATTTTTAGAAGTTTTTTTTAAATATTTATATTTGGGAAAAATATACTAAATATTCCACCTGCCCCAATAATATTAAATATAAAAATTAGGTAGAAGTTGGTTTTGTGGAAAAACTCGTTTGCTAATTTCTCTACAATAAGTATAAATTAATAAAAAAAAACAAAAAGCTCAAATACATGGAACTAACATATTAATACAAAAAAAAGTACAAAACAAACTAAAATAAACGATACTACATATCAACGTGCAGTTTACCCTCGCAAAGCTTTCAATTGTTCTGAAATGACAAATAAAATATTATATCCGAACATTTAAATAATTCCATGTTAGAGAAAAGAATAACCTAAAAAGAGTTATCTCATTTTTTCCCGGCAACAATGTCCTTAACTTTTAGAGATAATTTAAGGAAGTTAGATGGTTCGTGGCACTCTAGATTTACAAATAAAATTTACCGTTTTTCTGCCTCATGTCAAAAATTGGCAAGTGAGGGTGGATGGCACTGATTTAAATAACCCTAAATATACAGAGCGTTCCTTTTAAAATTATATGGCCCTTTCTTTCAAACCGAAAGTGACAGAATGTTACATATGCTGTTAAAACATTTATTATTACCAATTATTATTTAACCCTGAGCTTCGATTTTCTAAGATAGGAACTAAAGATTTTACAGCGATGGACCACATTTTAGAAACATCCGGTATACAAGAAACAAGTTTATCTTCATTTCGAGTTTTGTTTTATTTTATTGAGATTCTAGTAGAGGAATCTTATCTTAGAAATACATGAAGAGCTATTACGGACCTTACCGCTTAAATTAAAATGAATAGAAATAAAATGTTATCGGTTGTGAAATTAGTAACAACACTGAGATTGGCGGAGTAGCTGTGGCTTCAGATATTATTGTTGCTGGAATATTTTATCGTCGAGATAGTCGTATAAAGTATATTCCGCTCCGGTCTCGCGAAAGGGCAGACCATTAATGTAGATCAAAAATAGGATCGACTCTCTCGATCCAGATATTATCTCAGCATTTGAATGCTGGTGTTACCAAATTTAACAAACAATAGCTTTTTAAGAAGAATATCGTGGGAGACGCAATCAAACGCCTCACTCTGGTCAAAGAATTGTACAACATCATGTTGCAGATCATCAAAGGAATCCATGAGTTTAAGAGCATGTCCAGCATAGCGAGAGCAGTGCTCCTGGCCTCCCTAAAATCAATCTAACAATATATTGCTCTCAAAATAGTTTTAATCTTTATAGCCATACATTTTTCTATAACCTTTGATGAGATTGGGAGTAATGAAATTCGTCGATAACTTGACACATCAGAATTCTCTCCTTTTTTGAAACATTTTTCTTAAAACATCGGGAGAAGTATTATTTTTGAAGGATACATTTATGAGTTTTTATTGAGTGACACCACTATTAGATTTTTTATATGTTTAACAACCCTTACTGAGATGTCACTGATATTTTTATTCTTAAAAAAGTTAAGAATATTCCTAACGTCATTAAAGGAGACTTTCCCAAAGGAAAGCCCAATATTAGGGATATTAAGATTTTCCAGATTTCGGAAGGGTTCCAAATCACTCTTTGGTATTTGTTCTTTTAGATTGTAAGCAATATTTCTGAAGACATTATTAAAACTTTCGGGATCTATATTTATGTTTTCTTTGTTCTTGTAGTGTCCGCTATTACTATTTATAATTTTCCACTTGCGCTTGGTAGGTTTTGCTGCAGTTCTAATCTTATTATCATTTGCTCTACGTTTGTGATTTAAAATGACCTAATTATTTTTTTAAGTGACTTGAACATTTGTCGATTACCTGGAGTATTGTACTGCTCACATTTTTCCCCCAACAAATGAAGTCTATTTCTTATTATCGTTGATGGCTCAGTAAACCACTCTACTCTATCCGGTTTATCAGATCTAACCAGGTAAGTATTTTCTGGAAATGATCGCAAAAACGCATCCACCAACAGGTCAATAAATAGTTTAAATTTTTGATCTACAGAGATATTATTTTCATTTAGAAAGTCTCAATCATATGACTGAATTATATTAAAAAAATTATTCCAACCTTTTTGTGTTATGGATCTAAAAACCTGTTGTTCTAATTTAAAAGACTCACCCATCTCACCTGTGTCAATAGTCAGAATCAGAAAGATCCAGTTGTAAAATATTTTCCACGGAAGAGCTGATGGCAAAGTTGATAATGATACTTACGAGGCAAGCAGATCCTCGAGTGGGGCTTTCTATCATTTTTTTTGAGGCCATAGGTTGCTAACGGGTAACTTAAGGTAGTAGGCTCTCTAACGCTAAAGTCTCGTGCCAGGACAGTATCATTACAATCGCCAACCTGTTGAAGAGCACAATCCATGGCTTATAAACAGCAACTATAAAAACTTTTGATTAATATACATGTAATCTCAACATATTTTTCTATGATTACACTGGCCGACAAGATTTTTCTAACACAGGCCAGCTCATTACTTTCACAATGGAAATAATAATAAAAAAAATATTCGGAAATGAAAATATGTACCATTTTTAATAGCCTAATTAGAACCTTTTATATTGGCAGATAAACAAATTTTATTGTGGGGCGGCATAAAATAAAGGTTAAACATCACTCCTCTGTTGAGTTTCGAATTGAGTGGTTTTCTGTGTATCGATAAGCAAGTGTATGTGAAGAGGAGAATGTCAAGTCAAACGCGCCGAAGCTGCAAAATTTCTCCTGACAAATTTTGTTATATTTGTGAAGTATTTTTGTTGAAATCACAAGCCAGGCCATTTCCCGAAAATGTAAAAAAGCCTACTTTAAATATTTTGGTGTGTTAATTGGGGATCAAGATAAGCGGTGGGCTGTGTAAGTTGTAGTGTATAATTGGTGCAGTGGATGAAGGCAAAGAGAAAAAGTATGATTTTTGCAGTTCCAATGGTATGACGAGAACCCGCCAATCATTCCGACGATTGTTATTTTTGCCTAACAAAGACTGAAGGTTATTCCAAAAAGGGGAAAGCACAATATAGAATATCCAAATTTGCAATCTGCCATACGACCTGTTCCTCATAATGCAAATTTGCCAGTGCCGATTGCGCCTTTAAATTGGCAAGCAAGATTTGGGAGATAATGGAGATAACGCATCATCAGGCAGTTCAGAAGAACAGCGCACCGATCCTACTTTTACCATAGGTCCCAGTTCCGCCGAGCCACATTTGATTGTTCAAAGTGAATTAAATGATTTAGTACGTGATTTGGGGTTATCCAAGCAACAGTCAGAACTTCTGGGTTCCCGTCTTAAGGAATAAAAACTATTGGCCAAAGAAACAAAAATTACGAATTTCAGAAAAAGAAATGCTATGTTTTCTGAATTCTACAGTATGAAAAATTTGTTGTGCGCGTGTACTGATATAGACAGTTTAATGCAGGAACTTGATATTGAACATTCTCCCCGTGAGTGGCGCTGATTCATAGACTCATCTAAATATAGCTTAAAAGCTGTGTTATTGCATAATGGAAATTTAAAAACCTCTATATCAGTTGCCCATTCAGTTGCAATGAAAGAAAATTATGAAAATATGCGCACGATTTTGGATAAAAAAGTTATAGCGTTTTTAGTGAGACTTCAGGGGGGATTTACAAAATATTGCTGTTTTCTTTGTTTATGGGACAGTCGTGCAATATGTATCAGCATTATGTAACAAAAATTTGGCTAGAAAGAAGCGAATTTCAACCGGGATCTCGAAATGTTAAATTTATACCTCTTGTTGATCCCAAAAATATCCTTTTGTCTCCTCTTCACATTATACTTAGGCTGATGAAAAACTTTGTGAAGGCTTTGAATAAAGATGGTGATGGATTTAAATACCTAAGGCAAGTCTTTCCTCAGTTAAGTGATGCCAAAATAAAAAGAAGGCATTTTTATTGGGCCACAAATCAGAAAATTGCTGGACGATGTCAATTTTACGGAAACGCTTACCAGGCAGGAACTCAGAGCATGAAATTCATTTGTTATTTTGTAAGAGGATTTTTAGGTAACAATATGGATGAAAATTATGGACAATTAGTTAATGAACTCTTCGATGCCTATAAAGCGCTTGGTGCCAGAATGCCATTAAAAATTTACTTCCTCCATTCCCATCTGTCATTTTTTCCTAAAAATTACGGAGTTGTTAGTGACGAGCAGGGTGAAAGGGTTAACCAAGATCTCAGAACAATGGAAATTCGGTACCAAGGACGATGGGATCCAGCCATGATGGATGACTACTGTTGGTTTTTGAAGAGAGAAGACAGGACACCTCATAAACGGAAAAAAGAAAGTTTAATTAGTGTTTTAAGTTCATATTTTTCTCGTTTGCCTTTCTCTTAGATGTATGGTATGTTTAGTAGGCGAAAACTGTAAACATAGTCAATAAACAGGGCTAAGAATTTTCTGAAATCATTTTTTCTATAGATATTAAGTATCGTAACATTCGATATGGTTCTACAACTCTAACAACAAAATCCTACGTGCTACAACTTTCTATTTGTCATTTTCGTATTTGGATAGGTCCATTCTATTAGATTATGCTATTCCGATTTGTGTTACAACAAAATTTTTTTTTTGCCGGCCAGTGTTATTGTTAAAAAGTAGATGTTTCTAAACTACAATTAATATTTGTAAATATCAGAGGCCCTCCACCCCTAAACTCATTCAAATTTTTTCGCAGATTCCGTCCCCTAAGGACCTCCGCCATAGAAGTTGGACTTGAGACAGCTTACAGATTAATTTCTCAGGCGATGTCGAAATTTCCTGGGGCAAGATCTCAAGAGAGAGGGAGTTCTGGATTTTTGTTATTCTTGACCTTTTTCCAAAGTCGGCCCCCAGATAATTCTTAAAAGAGAAGAAACATTAAGGAAGCAAACATGGCACCTTCTGCAGCCCCTTGAGGGACAGAGGAGCAAAGAGAGCCTCGAATCGGTTTTTACAGCAAAACGTTATTGTTCTGACAATCATCCTCAATGAGTTAGTATTTTATAGATGTTTCGACGAGGGATAGGTTAACTAAAGAACCTAGGGGCTTATTGGAAAGGTCTACAATAAGGTGTTTGTCTGTCGGATTCGTCGTCAAAGTCTTCATTTTGGTCAACTCCTTGGTTAAGTTTGTAGGTAAGTGCTCTGGTTTACTGTCCGAGAAACAGTCAATAACAGGAGATCTGGTCACATTTGGGGAAGCTGGTGATATAGCCTGTCAGCGGAGTATTTTTCATCGCTTTCTGAAGTTATTATCAACCAACTCAACTCTGATATTACCTGTTGATTTTTATACTATGTTTACGCAGGGAATCTCTCGGAACGCCTGTTTGGCTGCCAAGGAACCGAAGAGCGGCTAGTTCACCTGGATTCTCTCCAGGTTTTACAGGACGAAAATGCACTAAGGAAATAAATACAAAAGAACAAAATACAGATTTCAACACTCTCCCTGACAACAGTTTATTTACAAGTTTTGACATTCAATTTGACAGAGGTTTGTTTAAAACCCAATTAGAATCACAATACCTGGGTGAACCTTACACTGTGGAAATCGGTTGGTCACAGAAGGTTAAAAATAATAATTAGTGTTCAAAATATCAGAAATTATTTGCTTATCAATAATTTATTTGCGATAGAAGAATGATTCACCAAAAAAAAATAAATTGAACCGTTTTTTCTTTTTGTTTCGTAGTTTTTAAATGGCTATCCATAAAAACTATTCCTCTTTAATAACGGGAACAAGTTAATTATATGTTTTCAAAATTCAGGTAGAAAAATACGAATATTACAGTATAATTAAAATCATTAATAATTCATATTTGATACTCCACAGTTATTAGCCCACAAGACATTATCATTTAGATCTAAACATTATTTTATGGTTAATATTTTTAAAATGTCCACCAAGTTTATTCAGATTTACAAGTTTTATTATAACTTTTTAAGTATTTTTGGAGTTTGGCTAAAAGAAGGTATACCAATACCGACGTGGTATAAGTTGTATTCATTTCTTGTACATACAGTTATGGGTCTACATAATGCCGCGTTGATAATAAACTGGCTACAGAGTTTCAGAAGTTTTAGAGCTTTTGCATCAATTGGATATATAACAATAAGTTGTACAACTGGCCAACTCAAACTTTTGCTTATTCTATATAATAGGAAAAAATTAACTCCCCATCTAAAGTTGTTTCACGATATTAATTTCACAGCGAGAAATAAAAGGGAGGACGAATTAGTGAACAAGGAGCTGTCGCATTTTCGAAAATCTTGTTACCTGCTCTTTTCGATATGTTACATGGCAGTAACTTTTCTGCTTATGTTGCCTCTGTTTTGGGTTAATCATGACGATCTACCTTTTCCAGCTTGGTACCCATTTAATTATACCAATTCACCAGTTCATCAAGTGATTTACATCCACCAGGGGATTGTAGCTTTCAGCAGTACCACCGGTTATGCGCTGATAGATATTTTGCTCTCTGGAAGTTTAATTTTTACGGGTCTACAATGTCTTATATTGCGAGATCGACTACAGGGAATAGGAAAATCAGAGTCTCAAAATATGGCGGTTCTGATCGACTGTGTACAACATCATCGGAGTATACTAAGGTACTTAGTTTATTTTTAGACTAGTAAATATTTTGTATTACATTACTAGGGAAAATATAATGTTAAAACATTTAACTGGAATGACTAAATGTTTGTCCATTTTCAAACATGTATAATTTTCCTATTTCTCTATACTTTGATTTCAATTTTGCACATGTTAAAGATGAAATACCTGCTAGTAAAATTACGTCGTCGTATTGGTTTAGACAGTTATGCTAGGTATAGTAGAAACGTGTGTAAAAATATTAAATTTGACTCCCAACTTTGTCGTGTTATAGAGAACTGTTTTATGATTTATATGCCACTGAATTACTATAAGGCACACCTTTAGAATTAGAATTTTAAGTTACCCGAATTGTCAAGTTTTACTTAATGATAAAATGTAATTTGGTTTTTTACTTTTAAATAACTTTTCTTTCCTTTTTGTTTGATTTTTACTTTTAGATCAAAATAAACTGCTATTTAATTAATTTGCTTTTATCCGATAGCCAGTGGCGTACAAGACATAAAAAGTATACAGGATGTTAATTAATGTCGTGGACATATTTCAGGGCGTGATAGTACTCGACAAAATAGGAAAAAAATGCTAATATATACATGGTCAAAAACGCACCATTTTCGTTATACAAGGGGTCAAAATTTCAAGTTTTTTCTCATTTTTTTCGTTTTTTTCCAGTTCGTTCTGAGACAATTAGTTCAAATTTCAGACATTTATTACTTTTAAGAACCGCTATGATAAAATATCAAAATCGTGGATTTTAGTATACAGAGTGTTACATTTTTTTTGCACCCTCTACAAATTTATCTTGCAGAACTTTTTTTTGGAGCTGTATAAATTCTGATATAAAATTTAAACTCTTTGTTAATTTAGCTCTTTTGTATTTTGCATTATTCTCGTATCTATCCCAGTTTTCGACTTATTTGCAAAAATCGATGCATTGAATCGATGGCATGTAGGCGAAATTATGCAAAAAACTAAGAAACGGATTTTATTTTAAATCAACCGACATAATAATGAACAATCAATCTGATTATTACAGTTAAATTAAAAATAAAACAAAATTGTGAAAGTTGTTGAAAATGTCCGCTTCTTGGTAGAATACAAGAATCAAGTCTTCGCCTCATGAACTGATGGACTCAAATACTCCTGGAGTGTTGCGAATGATGTCGCATGAAGCTATTATTCTGTTTCTTAAATCTTCTTCTGTCTGGATTGGGGTCTGATACACCAACGTTTTCAGGTGTCCCCAGAAAAAGAAATCCAGGCTATTCAGATCTGCAGATCTGGGGACCATGGCTGAGGTCCCCCTCGCCCTATCCAACGGTTGTTAAAATTATTATTTAGGAACACCCTCACCTCTATGCTGAAATGTGCTAGTGCACCATCGTGCATGAACCTATCAAATAATCTCCAATAATGCCGGCCCACACATTTACTGAAAATTCTTACCGGAAATTATTTTCATGTATCGAATGCAGATTCTCTTCTGCCCAAAAATGATTGTTATGAAAATTACGTAGGGCATTCCTAGAAAAAATTGCCTCATCGCTAAATAAAATCGTGTTTCCAAATAATGGATTTTGGGTTAGCATTTGTAAGAACCACTGGTAAGAATTTAAACGGAGTGGAAAGTCAGGAAAGCTTGAACTCTTTGGATGTGGTAAGGATACATTAAGTTGTCTATAAAATTTTCCATAAAATACAAATGAAATGTTAAGTGTTGCTGCAGCGTACTGGTGGCCTTCAGGAGTCACACATTTATTTGCTCCTGCTAAATGAGTGGATTTCTTAAATGATCCATTTTCACATAGCAGATTATGTACCTTTGCAAATTTATCTATTGGGCACTATGCGATTTGGATATTTCTGTTCATAGAGTCGTCTAGATCATAACAACTGCCGTTGGCAAGTCCATAAATTAAATGAATTTCTGCATATTCTTGATTTGTGAATTCAACAATCATTAAACAACTCGAGACAACTATAGAAACGTCAAACACAAAAATATGTCTTACAAAAATTGTGTTTATCAATGACCTGCCTCAATAATTTAGCCTACATTTAATTTGCATCTATGGCAATTATTGCAAATAAGTCAAAAACTGTGATAGATACGAGAATAACGCAAACACGAAAGAGCTAAAGAAATGAACAAGGAGTTTAAATTTTATATTAGAAATCATACAGGGTAATGCAAAAAAAAGTTCCGCAAGATAAACTTGTAGGTGGTGCAAAAAAATTTAACACCCTGTATACTACCATCCACGATTTTAATATTTTTTCATAGAGGTTGTTAAAAATAAAATAAATTTGAACTAATTGTCACTGGAAAAAAAAGCAAAAAACGAGAAAAAAATGAAATGTATAAGTGTTTTTTACCATATATATATATATATATATATATATATATATATATATATATATTGGCATTTTTTTCCTATTTTTTTGAGAACTATCACCCTTTGAAATATGTCCACGACATTAATTAACACCCTGTATATATAAATTGTGGGTACTGCATACAAATCTTGGATTTTTTGAAATTATTTGCTTTTTTAATGCAAATAAAACATTAAAATTCTACATAGCCAAAATATGAATTTAATGTACCATTTGCAAATTTATCTATTGGGCATCTTGTTAATTTGATTTGAAAAGCATATTTCTGTCAAATTTTGAAAAAAAAATCTTCTGGATTCAGTAACAATTGCCGTTGGTAAGTCGGTATGATGTAGTGGGCAGCGCGATTCAAACAAACTGCTTGTGCATACTAGAGAGCATAGTTAGAGGGCCAAAACTTACAAGATAACTACACAAAAATTTACATTCCTTTAATTCTTAAATAAGAATTTGCTTTACTTTGTATTTAGAAAATTACGGTTACTAAATAAATATTGCTTAAAATTGCTTTACTATGCGAAAATCCACAATAAAGAAAATACTGTTACGCTAGTGGTGATCGAGAAGAATCAATTACGCAAAAAGTTTTTAAAAAATGCAAGCAATGATCACAAAAATAATTTTTAAAACAATCGGTAAATTTCCCTAGGTATAAATATTTCTTTTTTTTAGCAGTAGAAAAATATGATCTGATATAAAGAGGTTTAAATTTAGGCCAGAGTTAATTTGACAGTTATAGGTTTAAAGTGTCATAAGGAACAATTGAACAGGTAATTTGTTTAAATGGTTATCGGTTTACTGACATAAGGACGAATTGAACATATAATTTTTCTAAATCAGAATTACAAAATGACAGTGACTTAAACAAAATATAACTGATGAACTAACACTTTCAATTACCATGGCGATTAGATCTGGTCTAACTCTTAAACCTTTTTAGTAAAAACGGGAGTTGGTAATTAGACGAGCGTAGCGCCAACGCCTGTATGTCTGCTGTCGGACCACAAGGTTCCCGGTTCGATTCCTAGCTGAGGCAAACTTTGCTAAAAATATACAATACTCTTTCTGATGAGTTAGTGGTTGCGCACTGCCTCAGTAATACGTTAAAACTACTTCTCAAATAACTTTGTTCGGATGTTATGATAAACTGTGGGTCCCATGTACATATGTAAATAACAACGAAGACACACAGCATAAGTACATGGAAATAGTAGGCCGAGATCCAGCAGTGGACGATAAGGCTATTGATGATGAAATAAATTACATTTTCTTTCATTTTTGTAGACCAAGAAAAAAATTCAGGGGGGAATTTTTAATAAGGTTCCTTTACAGATTGTTTCGAGTTGTCTATAAAGATATTAAATCTGCAAAAATTGCAACTACAAGAAAAAGCTCATTGTATGGTCAAATTATATGCAAGGTAATCTATTAAAAATATAAACTGTTCTTCCACGTTTTTTCTTACTACCTTATATATCTTTGAACATTCGTAAAAAAATTACATAGGTAGAAATTCAAGTATAAGTCCATTTTTATTGAAATTCCTAATAACAAATTAAACAACAGGAACTTCGACTTTTTGTTATGATTTATTTTAAAAAATATTTTCTATTTTAATGGATCGAAACATGGGAAAATAGGGCCATTGACGTATTTCAAAATGAATGCTTTTATTTTGTTGCTTTTTATATACGATTTTAGTAAATACAACAACACTTTAAATTAGTATGGCCTTTAAATATACCAGGTAGTTTACAAAATATAGAAATGTCTCAAAAGTCTTTCATCCTCAGTGCTATCTCCTAAGCTTTAAGTTCATTTAATGGGCGATATATAAGTGGTCAGTACAGAAACTATCGGTGTAAATTTCTATTTAGCGGTGGTCAAATATCAGCTTATTTGAGAGGTTGTCAAAAACCTAACAGTTTGAGGTAACTTTCCTTGAATCTTCTAGATGAAAAAAGTAGAATTATGAGAACTACTTTCGCAACAGACCTATTTCTTGTGCGTGCTCTTAACTATAATTATAAATATTAATATTGAATTATCTTGTATTTACCAATCTTTGAGTAATTTAGGCTTCGAGTCACACTAATCCAAACATTTTAATTTTCTAATTGCTTTAATTCCGCTACCCAAATTCTGTCAAATGTCATGTCAAAAATGCAAATATGTCAACATTTGAAACGGCAATATTTTGTTTGGATGCTAAAGGGAGCGTACTATTTTAAAATCGTAAATTACTCGTTAAAAACTTTAAAATAACGTATGGAAAATTCCCTCTGTTCATTCATTTCTTCTTCAAGATGACGCCCGTCCGCCATTTTCTAAGTCAGGGGTATCATTTTCACGTCAAAAAATAGTTTATTTTCGTCATTGGCTAAATAAAAAAAGGCGTGCACGTCATGAATTCAAGAATATTCACATTAAAAACCTTATATTTTTTGCCTTGGAACTTTGGAGCAGCCATTTTTTTTAAGTTGTATGTTAGTACAATTGGCTCTTTGCATTGGATATAATATGTTCACATACATCCGCTTCCTTTTTTTTTGTATGTCAAAAATATTTTATATTTTTAAGTCTTATGACATAACTAAAAGCAAATGAGTACTTTACTCTTGTCGTGAATTTTTTTAAATTTAACAATTCAATGCTATAGCTCAAGAACGCCTTTAATAAGTCATTATATATGACAATTAAATATCTTTTACATCCATTCTAAAATCGCAATCGAATGTAAGACGCTTTATCTACTAATTTGAACGATTCTTCAGTTTGCTTCAAATGAAGCTCTCGTGCTCAATAAGTAAATTACCAATAAACGTACTGTATATATTTTACAAAACACCAGTATGTCTTTAATGCGAATGCGTAAAAAATAGTTTAAATTTGGCACTTTTCATAAACAGCCAATAACCAAATTTTCTTATGCTTCGATCCATTGATCGCTGTAGTGATAAAGAAACTTTTTGCTAGACAGATGAACGTTTTTAAATGTTATTACGCTATTTAGTAGAAACGCAAATAGACAAAGTTTTCAACTTTATTTTAACCTTATGGAGGGGAAGGCAAACATTTGAGGATTTTCTTTTTGTTAACACAACATAACAATATATATATACCAGAAAAAAATGATGTTCTTACTTTTTATGAGCGAATAAATTCGTGGTGTAATATCTTGGAAAAAAATTTTTGCTTGGGATGGAGGCAGTTGCCCCTTCTGCCCCCTCCCTAAATAAGCAAGTGTAGTATTTATACAAAACTTGCATTCAAGTATTCCGTTTGTGAAATATAATGTACATTTTTCGAAAACTGTCCTTAAAACTATGGCAAATGTAATGTAACTCAGTTACCATTTTCCTTTTAAGTTATTTGTAAATTGGTATATTCATGAAACATAATTATTACATATTTACATATAATAAATACGATCAACTTAGTGTTAAAAATGTACACCCATTATATAAAAGCTTAGTTTTGTCGATAGAATTGTACACGAAAAAGGTAAAGGTAGCTTGTTTCCAGAACCCTCTTCGAATACTAAATACAATATGAGTTCCGAAATCAAATAATTTGTATGTATCTTAAAGTTATACTAGTGATAGACAATACATGATTTGGTAATAACTATACAAATCCTATAAGTTGTAATTTATTCCCAATTTTTATAAAATTTTAATTTATTTATTATTATTACTCTTAATTTTTCATAAATTTTTTACCTAATCTACATAAAATAAATTAGATCCTTTATTATTTTCCTTCATGAAATGGAGGTTCTGTTCCAGGAAAAGGAGTTTTACCCAATATTTAAACATTTGGTTACGCCGTCATTTTGTTTGCCACATGTCGCATTAAAAAATTACCATCATTTAACATTTTTTAATTAAACATTTTAATTAACATTTAATTTTTATGCAAAATTTCTAGCTAATTAGATTGGTTCCTGGTACTGATTTACACAAAAGTTTTACCAGCTTGCTCCTATACCACACATTAGTTTTTGGGCAAATTTTGTAGTCGATTCGATGAGTAACCCATGACCATTGATTTTTACACAAAGATTTGAAGTCAATCGGATAAGTGTTTTGAACTATGTCCTGTACAGACAGAGCATTAGACAGACTGACGGAAATGGGAGAAAAAAAGACCCGAAAATGCAAAGATCTGCAAAATCTCGGAGGATAAATTATTCAGCATTGCAATTAGGAGGGAAGTAAAAATCCGAATGCGGCCAACTTAACGAAATTTTAAATCTTCAATATGCTCATATTTTGGCAGCACCCTGAATATTTTGTATCTAAAAATATTCATTTTATGTATTATCACCAGCAAGTAATTTTAATAAAAATTGAAGGTTTGTTTTTTTGCCTTCGCTCGGGTTAGAGCCGAGGATCCTGAATGTCACAGGACAAACACCAAACCGCTCAAACCACGTTCGCTAGCAAAACTTGGTTATGTATTTATTAATTTATTTATTTACATTTTTTAGGTTTCTTAAGGCAAGCGACGACCTGTTTGGCCGAATATATTTCTGGCAATTGATAGCAAGCACTACTACCCTATGCCTAAACTTATTTTTAATGAGTTTGGTAAGGTCGCCTAAAATTATGATATGTTAAATATTCTATACCATTCTAAGAATCTTACATAACAGTTAATTTTCTATTTGGTACATTTTAGACCAACCCCAGAACTTTTGAGTACGTCTTCCTAGTAGTATACCAAGTTGCAATTGGTAATTTGTTGCTAGTTCCATGTTGGTTTGGAACAGAAATGACAAGAAAAGTATGTTGTTTTTTTTTGTAGTTTATTCAAGATCCCTTTAGCTTTCGGTAATAATTAATATTTTTTAAACAAAGAATACTAAAATAATGGAACCTTATTACTAATTTCCTTATTTATATATCTAACAAAATTGATATTCAAACATTTTAGAGTGAAATCATCTCAGATGCTGCGTATAGTTCCAATTGGCTGGAAGCTAGTAATTTCTTCAAACGAGACCTCTGTTTCTTTATGTGTGCCTCACAGAAACCATTAAAGTTGTATGCAATTAACTTTTTCGAAATATCTGTGGTGACTTACATCAGTGTAAGTATGTTTACCCAAGTTTTATAGAAACATATATATATAATTTAGAAACAGTAGTTATTTTAACGAATACACCTAAGATATTTAAAGTTTTTTCATTATGGTAGTTATTTTAAATAAAATTTAAACTAGTTTAACACCCCTATTTATAGTACCCAACACTCTCTAGTTTTTCCATGAGTCGTATCACTACATTTAGAAATAGAATCAGGTCCTCTGGTACCAGGATATTCCTACTAAGCATAGAACACCAGATCCTGGCGGTCACAATATAGTTTAAATACCAGCTTAGCTTGTTATACTAACCAAAATGGCAATAACCATAGTAGAATCATGCATAAGAATCCAAAAAAGATACTTAATGGAGTGTGATGGAAAATATAATCTAAAGCAAGGAGATACTCTGGCATAATCAAGTTAGAAATACCGGTGTTCAAGTAAACGGAACAATATATTGTCAATTATTACCCAGACTTAGATTTCAACTATGCTTTGCCCAGACTAATAAGTGAATAAAATAATAAATAAATTAACTAGGTCACGATGCACTTGACCTTGCAATCGTAAGCATTATCTCCATTGTAAAAATAGCAACGCGCATTACAGCAGACCATTTCTTCAGAAGGAAGAACCAACCTTAAACATGTCTATATTCCGTATCCTTAAGTCATTTAGAGCCCCAGAGTTTGATACTCAAAAAGACCCCAAAGTAGGGAGATGATGCACTCGTTTACACAGCTACGTACCTCAAAGAGTACGCGGGAGGCATACGATGGAGCGACCTAATAATAAACTAATACAGGTCGTGGGATAGTCTAATGACCTAGACAATATAGTACATCAACCTAGGGTGATATGTAACATTGTCTTATGGTTCTGGAAGAATTAACTAAATAAATCGGTTTGAAAGTAAACCAGAAGAAAGCCAATTGTATGATGGTAACAAATAATTCAGAGCTGCTGACGGGATACTCCGTCCAAAAACTATAGCTTTGAACGTGGTATACATGAAAATTACACGATGAACGTCAATATCTCGAAACCTATTGCTTCTCTATCTCCAAAAATTATAAAATATACCGGGTTTGTCGAAAAATCCTCTTAAAATCAATCAGTTTACGAACCTTGACACAAACCTTGTTGAAAGAAGAATAAACATTGTTATCCGAACACTCTGTGGTCTCGAAAAATATATTTGTAACAAGTACATAAAGCAAAGACAAAATCAAATATTTACAAGACACTGATAAGACTCCTCCCCATATATGGGGCCTAAAACCTGATCTCTTAGGCATTTTTAAAAGAAAAATGCTTCGACTTGGGAGCGATAAATGAACGAGGAAAATGGCATCGAAGATAACAATTTTCAACTGTACCAAACTTATAGTGATCCAGACATCGTCACACTTATAAAGATCTACAAATTAAGATGGATACAACATCGAACTATGATGCTAGATAACAATATCGGAAAAGCTATTTACAATGAGAACATCAGAAGGAAGGAGAATTAGATGACGATCACATGGAAGATGTATGGATGGAAGTTGAAGAGGCCCTTGGAATTGAAGGGTGTGAAGATTAATGAAGGTCGTTAAAAAGAGAGAAGAATAAAGAGGAACCTCAGAGAAGGAGATGATTCACAATGGATTTTCGCGCCAAAGATTATGATGACTTTGGCGACCGCCGGCCCAATGCTAGTTCTCAACATTAAATTTTTTTTTTAATGGTAAATCATAGTATTGTATTCGAACGGAACTTTGCCATATACGTGAATTTGGAAATATTAAAGATTACAGTGTTTGCAAGAAAAAGCACTGAATTAAACTTTTTTTATGTTTCAGATTTATAGGGCTGCGATGGCATACTACACGGTTCTCCGTAACGTAAGCACATAATAAAATGGAGCTAAAATTTAAGTTAACAATGCACTCTAATCTCGTAGGACTCTAGAATAAAGTTTAATGGTTTACTTATTAAATTTGTTACTCCTCTCCTACTCCATACTTTTCCCTTAGTATAGTTTGACGAAAATTTGTGAAAAGATAATTCTGGCACTAATAAGAATGTCAAATTATACGTCTTTACATATATAATAAAACAATTAAAAACTGCAATTTAATTTGAAAATTGAATCGTCTATAGTTTCTGTGAAAACTGGCCAAATTTAGTGTTTTTTTTAAATCTGGACTTTTTATTTTATTTGAAATAGCACTAAAAATTATTTTTTAAATAAAATCTGTTTGATTTCATTAAAAAAAAGAGAAAATTTGAATTTTTGTAATTAAATATAAAGAAAAAGCAATTATACTCAAAAGATAAACCAAACAGCTCATCTTTAAATAAAAAAAAATAAATTTTAATTAATATTTCTTTAATTTTAAATAACATTTGTTTAATAAAAATGTTTAATATTAGATATTTTAATATGAGATAAAATGTGTTTTATTTAAAAATCAAATTATATTAAATATAAGTTTTCTTCATTTAAATTTAAAAATCTTTTTCAGAGATATGGTGATCATTTAGTGAGAATATTTTCTATTTGTTTAAATAAATATGGAAAAATTAGAATTATTTCGGTACACAGGTTAGTTTTCAACATTAAGTACATACAACCATAACGTTGACTCTTTTTTGTTTGCACCAAACCAAAACTTTAATATGTTTTTTTTTTGATATTTCTGGTAAAAGTTCGGACGACATTTTCTTCACGATTGCAGAAATATCAGGTATACATATTAACTTATCCTTGCTATGTTCATCGGAATTCATTTTATTTTTTAAGTAATTATTCTTTCCAAATATTTATTTTAAAAGTTAAAATCAAAGCAATTGTGTCGTTACTATAAACAACATGGTTTATAGGTATGGCATACACTCAACTTTTCAACTTTTTACGTAATTTTTTAATGAGTAAACACCGAGGACAGTCTTATACGTATCCCTGGGCTACAAAAATCGACTTCCAACCACCATGTCACTTGAGCGCTGTTATATCGCCGAACATATCAGTAGTGGTAATGTCCACTGGAAGCGTAGAACAATTAGAATACCTATAGGTAGGGAAAATCTTTGATAATCTGTATGAGCAGATCGTATCTGGGCGTAATTCCGAAAAATATTCTCCAAATTAATTCCTTCTATAAAACTTTCACTATTCATGAAATACCTTCAAATATTTGTCTTTGTGTTGAGAATCCTTATTTTAATGAAGGATGCTATTATTTTGATAGTTACCATCTTTAACTATGATGTGATTTCCCCCTTGCATCACACACATTCACAATAAGAACAATCTTTACCAGTAGACAGACTTCTCTAATAAATTGTTGCAAATTCAATTCATCATTTAAAAAATATTTATTGTGTAACTTTCAGTACAAGAAATATACAGTACGTAGAAAAGCAACAAAAGGACAAGATACACTGTCTCCAGTGATCTCAATAACCTAGCTCTGCTTTCCAAGTCACTAACTATATATATATATATATATATATATATATATATATATATATATATAACTATATATATATATATATATATATATATATATATATATATATATATATATATATATAGGGCTAGGTTATATATATATATATATATATATATATATATATATATATATATATATATATGATTTTTAGTCCTTCACGGATGGAAAAATACAATGCGTTTTCACTGGAGAAATACCTTTCTGAAATTATGCAACCAGCTGTAGAAAAAGCTGATTCATTTGTAAAAAACTCGGAGCATTATATATATATATATATATATATATATATATATATATATATATATATATATATATATATAGGATTTCCAGGCACATATAGTTCGGAGCATTGCCTTAAAAATACTTATTTTTCATTCAAGGGCAAATCTATAAACAAGTGGAGTGTTATCCTCGCTATCACCGGTAGTCGCGAATTTATATGATATATATATATATATATATATATATATATATATATATATATATATATATATATGTTAGAGGAAAACAACAAACTACCATTTTTAAATGTTTTGGTCACAAAACTGCATAACGGATATTTCGAATATACCGTGTATAGAAAACCAACACATACAGACAGATATTTAATTGCAAAATCACATCATCACCCAGCACAAATTCAAGCTGTGGCAAATACACTAATATCCAGATCCGTGCGATTAACCGAAACACAGACGAGTCAAAACGAACTTAAGGTAATATCCAGTGCTTTAAAGAAAAATGGTTACACAAATCGCACCATAGAGAAAGCTATTAACGCACAGGTTTCCCGAACAACAAACAACAAAAATTGTGAACCGGGAAAGCAACAAGTAGTCTTACCATATGTAAAAGGCACAATAGACAGGATCGGAAGAATTCTTAGGAAATACAATATACAAACAATACACAAGCCACAAACAACTATAGGTAACTATATACTTGGAAACCCAAAAGATAAAATCAAACTGGAAAACCACGGAGTATACAGTATTCCGTGCCAGGACTGTGAAAAGTTGTACGTGGGGCAAACCAACAGGCGAATATCAGCAAGAGTGGAAAAGCATAAATATATATATATATATATATATATATATATATATATATATATATATATATATATATATATATATATATATATATATATATATATATATATATATATATATATATATATATATATATATATATATATATATATATATATATATATATATATATATATATATATATATATATATATATATATATATATACATATATATATATATATATATATATATATATATATATATATATATATATATATATATATATATATATATATATATGTATATATGTATATATGTATATATTTATATATATAGTAGAAAATAGATTCTTTGGGATGACCGCTAAAGCATAGAAACGTGTTTCTGACTTAAGGTCTTCATCAGTACAGTCAGCTAGGTGAAAGAACATCGGAATCTTCGCCGGACTTGATACTCTATTTACCACGGAGCAGCATATAGCCACCTGCAGCGAAACTATAATTAATATACTATATCAAGTATGTAAATGTCGGTTCTGTTCTTGCTCCTTCGCTCTACCAAATTCCGGTCACTGTTTTGTTAATTGGCTTCACTAATTTTATATGGCTTTTATGGCATATAAGTTATATATCCATCATCGTTTGAAAATATCTGCTTTCATATTATATAACGTAGTATTAACTGATTCTTTAATTTTCTTCGTCGCTTAATTTCAATCAACACGCTCATTTTTTCACATCTGCATAACCCGGCGGAAATACTACTCGATTCGAAACACAAATTAATATTCCAATAATTATTCGAAACATTCAACTCGACACAGAATAAGTGCGGGCTCGATGTGAACGTGCTAGTTCAGTAAATTTAGCTAATTGGTTTCAAAGTTCACCGCTCCTGGCATCACAAACTCTAGCGTAGTCCAGAAATTGTATACCGATTTTATTCGTTCCAAACGAAATCGAATTACTCAATTAGAAAGCAAACCGGTTTGAGTTTTAATCGCTTCAAAATATAGAGAAAGACATTATTTATACTTTGATGTAAAAACGGTCTTTGACATAGTATATTACGTAGATTCAGTACACAGAAAGAAACAAAAGGCCTATAACAAATATATGTGTTGTGTCTTAAGGGAGACCTCAGCGTGGTTGTCTACAAATTGCTATTTAGAAAACATAAAACATAGACAGCATAAAATTTTAATAGTCTGAAGGGATGAAAATTGTATTTATTGTTATATATAATCCAAGATCTCCGAGGATAAATTATTTCTTGGGTTTTTCGATATAATATTAGATAAGCGGTACAATTATATCTTATACAGATGCATAATATTCATTTGAAAACCCAAAATAAGTACAGCACTGTTATGTCGGGGGAAAAGGGGGGACATGCAAAAATTTTATTGTTAGTGTATTCGTTTACACCCCTTAAAAATATCAAACGGAAAAGCAGATCAAGTGATACTTCATAGAGCGGAAGCTTTGACGGCTTTAGTCAATTAAGAAAGCATGGTTCTTGGTGTTATACCATGCCAAATTGGAATTACTGTCCGACGTTCGCCTTCGATTGCACGAGACATCTTCAGGGATCTTTATTTCACGACATCTAAACACTAAATGAGCTAGGAGAGGTCCAGGCGGGCTTTCATACCCAACTTGTACTCGTCCTACCGTGACCCTGTGTTAAAATCGATTTTCACGTGTGATGTAGACCGTAACTCGTATTTCTATTGAAATTTTTTTTCTATGTTTAAAAATTTCAATATATCCCCTAATTTTTCGTTTATAAAATCCCGTATTAAATGCTAATTCCCACCACCAGCCAACACAAAAGAAATTGGTTATTAACTTATTGGGCTCCATTATCACCATGTCCCACCCCGATGCGGGGACTAGCGGGGATATAGCTACGCCTGCCACAGCTCCTTACATGGCGCTGCCGCTATGTTCCTTTATAAGGAATCATCCCTTTATAATTGATGATTCTTACTTCCCAGTTCCCACTTCCCATTATAAATATTTATTGATCAATATTTTCTACCACACATTTTCTGCAGACAAAAATTTCCTTCACTACACAACTTCTTTATGTTGACTGATCCAAAACCACAACAATCAACATAGTATTATGGAAATGCTGTTGCTTTTTTTTTCTTTCTGTTTTTTAAAATTCCACAATCCCTTAAATAACGGCGAGAGACCGTCTGTATCAGGAGTACAGAAAAAGCAGCAAAAGTAATAATTGTGTATTAAATAAAAGTAATGTAAATGCTTCACCACCAGGTTTTTCTGTTATCCCGATAAGAGATGTAATGTCGAATTTACAATCACGTACGCGCGCCTGTACGTATGTACGTACCAATCACATGCGAAAAATATGATTCACATCAGGGTTACAGAAATATAAAAAGATGTTTCGGTTTAAATCATCTAATCATACGTCGTGCCTTCTATTAACAATCACTTAAACTTTTTAGTTTTGTTGAACGTTAATAGATGTCAGGACATTTTGTCAATTTAAATGTAAGGTCTGACGTCAAAACAGGCCATCAAGCATCAAAATGTTTATAATATTATTATATAACTATTATTTACAGCCATTTCGGGTGGGAATGGCTACTGCACTGAAGATATTACGCGTTCAATTAAAAGATACAGTAATCCATCTCCACGATAGCAGAATGATAAGCATAAGTACGATTCTCAATAAACATAAGAAGATTGGACAATGCCTGCGATCCGCGAAAGATATTGTACTTATTCAAACACAAGAAGTATGTAAAATTCCTTGCTCCTGTAGAGAAGTGTATGCGGGAGAAACAGAACGCTCGATATCAACTAGACTTAAGGAGCATAAACGATATATAAAAAAGAAACAAATTGTTCAATCTGCTGTAGTTGAACACCAGCATACCACTGGTCATATTATAAATGTAAAGGAAACCAAGGTTCTGGCATCGGTTTCAGGAGTTTATAAACGAAAAATTAGGGAATATATTAAAATTTTTAAACATACAAAAAAATTCATTAGAGGTAAGGGTTACGGTCTATATCACAAAACCGATCTTCACACAGGGTCACGGGTCGGCGAGCACCAGTCGGCTATAAAAGCTTTCCTGAATCTCTTCGAGCTGATTTGAAAGGACACCTGATATTCAAGCATTGCAGGAAACGAGAATAGGCGGGGCAGAAAGGCTCTCTATCCCAGGATATGAAACCTATAGATACGACAGAATCGTAAACAATGGCGGTGGCGTAGCGCTTCATGTGAAGAGGACACTTCCACACGCATACATTGGGATTGAAGACGTAGACATAGAAGCCATAACAATCGAAGTTTCTACCACCAGAGGGAAGATTAAAATCTCCTCTGCATATAGGCCCCCTAGAGAGGACCTATTACAGGGAGATATAGATGATTTGCTAAAGGGTAGATACCCCCTGCAAACATCCGGAGTGGAACAGCACTACGCAAGACAGGAACGGACAAAGACCCCCTTGGACTTCCGTGAAGTCCAAGGGGGTATAGTCATAGGACCGGACAGGCCAACGTTCCTACCAAGAAACTACGGCACTCCTCAGGTGCTAGATATAGCAATCCTAAAGAATATTGTCTATGACTCTGAAATCAAAACCCTAGAAGAAGGAAAGTCGGATCACAATCCGATCGAGCTATTTCTGGGTAATGAAGATAGGGCACAGGAAGCCACAATAAGGAAACAGACAAACTGGCGGACTTACCAACAAAAAGTTCAAGACAAAATCGAAATCGCAGCCATTAATAACTCCCAGGAACTAGAAAGAGCCGTAGAGACTCTTGAGACTAAAATACTGGAGGCTTTCCACGAAAGCACAGTAATAGTCACAACGCCGTACTCACAGCCTGGGAGCGATCTAACTCACGATCTGAGAATTCTCATCAGAGAGAACAGACGACTCAAGCGTACCTACGGACGGAGACAATGTTGAAATAATTAATGGCTGCAGAAGAATAAACGACACAGAAACTCCTGCCACGGTGGAGCATCCGGCCACACCACAGGAGATCGAAGGGATCATAAAAAGCCTGAGGAAGCGAAAATCTCCAGGCAAAGACGGAATTACCAATCAGATGTTAAAGCAACTTCCTAGAAAAGAAATTGCTGCACTAACCAGCATAACAAACGCGGTTGTGAGACTGGACCACTTCCCCAACAGGTGGAAGCATGCGGAAGTAGTAATGATTGGTAAAACAGGGAAAGATCAAACTTTCCCTCAAAACTACAGACCGATAAGCCTGCTGCCCGCACCCAAATGAACAATTTGGATTCAAAAGCGGACATTCCACTGAACTACAAGCCCCCAAGGATCTGTGTTAGGACCGCACTTATATAACGTGTATACACATGACATCCCAAAGACACACACACCACTTCTCTAGCCCTATACGCTGACAATAGTGCTATAGCCGCCAAGCATAGACATCCAAGAATAATATGCAGGTGATTGCAGGAAAAGATAGATCTGATAAGTGACTGGTGTATCACTTGGAAGATCAAAATAAACGCGCAGAAAAGCCAGGCCATCCTCTTCCAAAAGAAGAGTGGCTATAAACATAGAAGAAACAGACACACCGTGGACAAACACGGTCAAATATCTAGGGCTGACTATGGATAAGGGGCTAACATGGAAGCTCCATATAGAACAGACACGAATAAAGACCGGCAGGGCTATGGCTAGACTACACCCTCTTATGAACCGAAAGAGCCCTATGGCGGAGCGGCGGGCACATTGGGTCTACCACCGTAGACCCCGCGACCACACACAACATCTACACTAAACACTTACACTGATATTAATGCCCCTTTCCGTTTCAGAGATACTCCCTATATGTCCGCGGAGCATATAGGAGAGGTGCGATGTAAGTACACACATCCGGATGTGTACGAGCTGACACCCTGGCCATTGGACCTCTGCGCGCGCCGAGCTGATTCAGTGTTCAGATCCCGTGCAGTGAAGATACCTAAAGATGCCTCGTGCAATCGAGGGCGAAACGTCGAATAGTAATTCCAGTTTGACATGGTCTAATTCCAAGAACCATGATTTCTTAAGAAGTAATAGCTTGTTTTAAAGAGTTTTCAGTTTTTATATTAGTTGATGATAAATGGCAAGGTATTCAAAATCTTTTTAAATCATGTATCACTTGAACCACTTTCTGACTGATATCCACAATTGGAAAGGACCGAGAGTTGAACTAATACTACTATGCCTTAAGCCATTTTTTTATTTTTAGCATATCTGTCATTTTATAATTTTGGCTTGAATATCGTACAGTAAAAAAAAAACGTTTTTAAATTAAATGTTTCAAAATTTTTACTGACAATATTCTATATATTTGAATTAAATGGTTTAAAAATCAAAATTATTTAAATCGTATACAATTATTTGTACGATGGCACACACTCCTTGTAATTTGACGCCATTCCTCTGTTTGAAAACATAGAGAAATCTAAATAAAAATTTACAGAGTCATATGCACTTGCATGTTTTTTTAGTTTACGTTATTTATACCCCTATAAACGTTTTTCTCTTAAATTCTTAAAACCAGAACTATACACCAGGTAGTTTTCATTTATTAAAAGGAAAAACTTACTAAAATGGATTTTTTTTAAGTAGAGCTAAAATTTCAAATTAGAATAAAATTATATTATATATTTATACATAATTTGTATTAAATTTGATCTATTTTTGTAAGAAATTATTTATTTTTACGTACTATAAATTAAAGTATATTCAAAACTAAGATACATATTAGAAAAATAAAACCAGAAGTGATTCCGTGAAAATTACAATAGAACATGTCATATTGGCAGCCGTCAATATGACTAAACGCCAAAAAACACACTATTTATTTGACGTAAAGGTAAAATGACAGTCATCTTTTTTAAATTCAATATATGACATGTGGAATGCCTAACTTTGAATGTATAAAATATAATGATAAAAATAGAGCTCGAGCATGTTTTACCTAACAATCAATAGCTATTATTTATTTACTTGAAATTCTCCTGTTGCATTAACTTCTGGACATATTTAGCCATTGACAATAGCCCTGACTTAATATAAATTCTAAAAAGGATTTCCCATGTATACGGTTTTGCTCAGTATTGTCTGTTTTGCGCGGTTTTACTGTATATTCACACCTTGATTTCGCAATCGACAACTTAATATTCTAAGAAAATACGAAGGTAATGCTCTTCTTCGAGTTGTTTAATCATGTGACAATGTTCCCTTTTTGAAAAGCAATTTCACTAGGTATCTTTTGTATTCGTTTAATAAATATTAGTGCAAAAAACAGGATGAAAAAGCAACAGGATGCAATTCTCGACGGATGTACTTGTTTATTATAGGGATAGATCTAACAAACCGGGTTCAACTGTCCTTTAGGAAAGTTTTCAATGGTGTTTCAGGCTGACATATACGCCATTTTAATGGCAATAACGATGAAGGAAGTCATAGAATTGATTGAAGATCCCATTCCGGGATCAATCCTAGTGCAGGACTGTGGTGACAGGATGGAGCAGTTGGCGCAAGTTCGGAGCCGCCTGCCTATATTTTGGATACCGCCTATAGGTATTACTAGGCAACAGATGAGGACTGCACTCGACGAATGGGCGCATCAAGAGCTGCGACGCGAACGGGGGCCAATTCGAAGATAGTAGACAGGCCAAAGGCGAAGCCAGATAAAGTCCGAAGAGATTGATTGTTAAATTAAACAATAAACAGACGCTAAGTCTCGGTCTCAGTCAAAGTTTATAATAAAATAAAACTGGTTACACGTGTTTCGCCCGGTCGGGCATCATCAGACCTATCAGAAAAAATATATCCTAATTACTAACTAAAAGCCTTTAAATTAAATAAATAAATAGTACCTTTAAAATAAAACAACACGTCACATATACAACGTTAAAACAGTAAACAACAATCACATTACATAGTTCGACGGATACTGAAAGAGGTTGAAACGAAATGTGGTCAAATGTATGTATAAAAACTCCTTATGCTTAAATTATAAATAAATAAGATAGTAATACAATAATGAAAAATTAAAAAAAGAGGTATAGCAGTGGTGAGATTTGAACCCGTATCTTCTGGTTGAGAGGCAAGAATAATAGATTTACTGCTATTCGTGACTATAACAATATTTCGTTTTGGGTTTTTAGTTGTTAGGTAAATTATTAAAGATGAGGTTCGGTTCAAAATTAAATATATCATTCACGCAACATAAAACAGGGCTCCTTTTAGCTTTGGTTATTTCCATCTTCTCCAAAAGGTCCAATTTTTTACCCTTCTGACATTCACGGATAAGTGTTACGTCATCCGATGTAGAAAATCGGTGGCCTGCAAATAGAAAATGGTTAGCGAAAGCTGATTTTGTCTCTGTGATATCTGTATTTTTATGTTTGTTGACCAAATGAACGTGTTCTTGGACCCTGGTTGAGATCTTTTGTCCTGACTGTCCTATGTACGTGGCAGGACACTCTCCACACCTCAAAGCATAAACACCCGACTTTGACAGACATTCAGGTTTATCTTTCATAGTCACTAAATGTCTTTTCAGCTGGTCGATAGTTTTAAAGGCGATAGACATATTTAACCCTTTAAAGAATTTAGCCAACTGGGTTAAAATATTTCCAAAATAAGAAATAGTTTTAAAAGTTTTGTCATTATTTGAGGCAGCATGTATAACGTTAAAGGACATTTTATATTTGTTAAAGAACTTAAAGTATAATTTGTTGATAGAAGTTTGCGAGAAGCCGTTGTTAAATGCTATTTGCTTAATAGTATTTAGTTCTTTTTTAAAAGCGTCCTTAGATAGGGGTATTTTAAAAAGTCTATAAAAGAAACAATTAAAAGCTGCAAATTTATGTGCATGTGGGGAATTGGAATAAAACTGTATAATGTTGTCTGTGGAAGATGATTTTCTAAAAATCTCGAACTCTATTCGGCTACCATGCTAGTCAGGCGAAACTCATCCAGTTTTACAGGAAAACCCTAATTTCACGGAAGAATCTGCTGCTTAAAATTTGGTTTCTCCAACAATGCCTTTTATTTAAGCTGACCCCTAAATTCATTAACATAAGGTGCCGAAGTTACAATAGATCGTCAAAGACCGCCCTTAGGATCGCTCAAATCGTATGGTTAAAGGAAGAAATAAAGTGCCACTATAGAACTTTAAACTCAGTAAATTCCAAACTAAAATACCTTTATTTTACTTTACTTTTATACTATCTTCTATAGAGTTTGTGATAGTTGTCTCAATGTTAACAGACGAGGTTGAAACGTTTGGACATAATACTTTTATTAGGCTAAATAACAAACTTAAAAATCTTAAAGTACAAAACAGGGGTACAAATAATCATCAATTAAATATGTCTAACAATCCTTTTCTGTTTCACAAACGTTACCTTAATTTAACAATTGTTTCGTTTACAGAAGGAGAGGAAGAATGGTGAAATCATAATTTAAAATTTAATTTATCTCATAACATAGATTTAAAATGTAAAGAAACCCTTGCAGTTGAGGCGGAAAATACCATTCAGAGCACAGATATAAGCAATAAAAATATTATTAGAGCTAAAATAATTAATTTTCTAAATTCCGACATACCAAACAATAAAAAGAAAAACTACTTTGACAAAAATCTCACTTCTCTGAAAAACAAAATTAAATCACATGACCTAATAATAACTAAAGCAGACAAAGGCTCTTGTGTAGTTATCATAAAACGTACTGATTACTTACATAAGGTTTTGAACTTCTTAGATTTTGGAGACTTCCAGAAGATTAATAAAGATCCAACTAACTCGTTTTTTGCCAAGGTTAAGAACGTTCTCAACCAAACTCTGGTTACTCTAGAATTTTTCAATTCCAACAAGTACAAATTATGTCCTATGAACCCGAGGACCCCATTACTATATGGTTTACCGAAGGTGCATAAAAAAATACCTATTAGACCGGTAGTATCTTACACCAGCTCGCCATGCTATAACTCATCTTCACGGCTTAATAAAATATTAAGGGAAGTGACAGGTTTCCAAAACATACACTCGATAAAAAACTCAGTGAGCTTGGCAACCCATCTTAAAAACATTAAAATACCAAATGAAGCTATCCTAATATCACTAGATGTCAAAAACTTATTCCCTAGTATACCTCCTGGTGAGTGTATAGATTTAGTTCGAGATCTATTAGTAAAAATGCATCTTCCAGATATAGTTAAAGATAACCTTATCTCTCTTCTCTCTTTAGTCCTCGACCAAAACGTTTTTAAATTCAATGGCATGTTTTTTAAACAACTAACGAGTTTAGCTATGGGGTCTTGCCTGTCCCCATTTCTCAGCGAAGTCTTTATGAACCACATGAGAAGTCATTTTGCGCGCTATCTGATCACATATAAGAGATACGTGGATGATATTTGCGTGGTCTGGAATGGAGATGACCAATTGTCCGATTTTCTAAACTTTATCAACACCCTCCATAATAAAATTACCTTTACCCTGGAGAAAGAAAGTCTTGGTAAGCTGCCTTTCCTAGATCTTTTGCTTATAAGAAATGGTAGCCGAATAGAGTTCGAGATTTTTAGAAAATCATCTTCCACAGACAACTTTATACAGTTTCATTCCAATTCCCCACATACACATTAATTTGCAGCGTTTAATTGTTTCTTTTATAGACTTTTTAAAATACCCCTATCTAAGGACGCTTTTAAAAAAGAACTAAATACTATTAAGCAAATAGCATTTAACAACGGCTTCTCGCAAACTTCTATCAACAAATTATACTTTAAGTTCTTTAACAAATATAAAATGTCCTTTAACGTTATACATGCTGCCTCAAATAATGACAAAACTTTTAAAACTATTTCTTAATTTGGAAATATTTCAACCCAGTTGGCTAAATTCTTTAAAGGGTTAAATATTTCTATCGCCTTTAAAACTATCAACCAACTGAAAAGACATTTAGTGACTATGAAAGATAAACCCAAATTTCTGTCAAAGTCGGGTGTTTATGCTGTGAGGTGTGGAAAGTGTCCTGCCACGTACATAAGACAGTCAGGACGAAAGATCTAAACCAGGGTCTAAGAACACCTTCATTTGGTCAACAAACATAAAAATACAGATATCACAGAGACAAAATCAGCTTTCGCTAACCATCTTCTATCTACAGGCCACCGATTTTCTACATCGGATGATGTAACAGTTATCCATGAGTGTCAGAAGGGTAAAAAATTGGACCTTTTGGAGAAGATGGAAATAACCAAAGCTAAAAGGAGCCCTGTTTTATGTTGCGTGAATGATATATTTAATTTTATACCGAACCTCATCTTTAATAATTTACCTAACAACTAAAAACCCAGAACGAAATATTTTTATAGTCACGAATAGCAGTAAATCTATTATTCTTGCCTCTCACCCAGAAGATACGGGTTCAAATCTCACCACTGCTATACCTCTTTTTTTTAATTTTTCATTATTGTATTACTATCTTATTTATTTATAATTTAACAATAAGGAGTTGTTATACGTACATTTGACCACATTTCGTGTCAACCTTTTTCAGTATCCGTCGAACTATGTAATGTGATTGTTTGTTTACTGTTTTAACGTTGTATATGTTTTTTTTTAAAGGTACTATTTATTTATTTAATTTAAAGGCTTTTAGTTAGTAATTAGGATATATTTTTTCTGATAGGTCTGATGATGCCCGACCGGGCGAAACACGTGTAACCAGTTTTATTTTTTTATAAACTTTGACTGAGACCGAGACTTAGCGTCTGTTTATTGTTTAATTTAGAAACAGGTCTCTTTGTGAATAATGGATGATTTACTACAAATTGGTTGTTAACATTAAATTCCATCGTAGGAACAATAACGGGGCATTGCCGATTGGAAAGACACCTATCAATCTACGGTATTAAAGAGGACTCAACTTGCACGCAGTTTTAGTAGCCACGGAGTAAGATTACGCTGAGATATTTTCTGTACCACAGTCTTGCGTAGGGACGTTGTTAAGGATCTCGCCTGAAAAGATATCTTGGCTTATGTAGGAAGAACAGGGAGATTCAAGGAGAAAAACCTGGTGGCAGGTGGTGGATGAGGAAGGATATGAGGTTGACTCAAAGGGCTTTATGCCAGACACCTTGTAGTACTTGTTCCTTGCAATTATGGTGTATAATTGCAACGAGGCCTCAACCATTTGGGAATTTCGGGATGTAAACCTGACCTTGCACTTTACCGTAAAGAATGTAAAGCAATTTCAACTACTAGGACGTAAATAACAACAGCGAAAACGAAAATACTGTTTACTTAAACTAATAACACTTTCTTCTCAGGAACGGCAGAATTGAACAAAGTATACTTCTCTAGAAGAGATTTAAAAACTAGGCGAGAAAATTTGCCAAGAACCAACACAGCTCCACTAAACAAGGCCAGCAGTCAAGAACTTGGTAAGATAAGAGCAGCATTTTCTTTTCCACTGTTTGATAGTGGAGGAAAAAGTCTGATTAATTTGGCTCAGTTTGATTTTCTAGAGATTTGACGTAACTAAGGCAAGGCCAAGACATTTTATTCTTTGTTCATGAAGCGGTGTCCTGAAGAGTTAACAAGCTTTTCTGTAGCCGTAACCACTCTATTATTGTGCTAATTTTTCTATTTTCTGTCCAGGTTTCCTACATAGTTTAAAACGTGATGTAACTGTCAAAATATATTACTGACAGTTCTTTTGTTCATACATTTAGTAAAAACTCTTGAGTGTCGTTTTTTATTCAAATTGGCATCTCTATATAACGCTATAAATCTACTTGTTCACTCCGTTTAATCTTTATGTAACTAATTTGCAACTTAGCCGAGTAGTTGCCGCAACGTCTTTAATTTCTAGTTGTCCAAAAGCTAGACATAATGTCGTAAAGGGACCCCAGGGGTCGCCCGAAGCAACAAGATACGATCGGAACGGTTACGACGAACACAATATGCCACATCGGCTTAATTATAATTGATTAAGACTGAGTAAGGATATTTGATAGTGTTTAATGGAGATTTAACGGACAGCAAATTAATATCGAACTTTCGCAAATCATGCCTAATGGCTCCGAAAATTTAAACTTTTGATATAGATACAGGATTTCATTTACATTTTGACACCTATCAACAGCCTAAACTATAGAAGATACAGAGAAATATCATCACAAACAAGAAGTTGTAAAATTTTTCTTACATTACGTTTTAAGAGTATCAATTTAATTTTTCTAAATCATTAAAAATTTAAAAATTCGGATAACCTAATTTTGTTTTAATCTAAACACCCTCGCAATCAACAATTTAATCGTTATGAAGGTTTTCAGGATACAGATAAAACTTCATCATAAACTTTCCTATAAAACCATTTTAAGTATAAAGTTTCTTTAGTAGGTTGTTTTAAATATGCCTTAAAGCTATATAGGGCCTATCTTAAGAGATATTTAAGTACATTTTTTAATTTAATTGACTCCGCCCGGTTTTCTTTCGTGTCCCGTACTTTATTATACTCGGGAAAAATATTAAATCTTAGTTCTCGGTTTTTTGTCAACACAACCTCGAGCTAAAAATCTAATACTTTTTGACCTTGTATAATAAATAACTATTTTTGACTAAAATCTCCTCTTCTTCACTTGAAAAATTTGCTTTGCATTTGAGTCTGCTGTCCGTCATTTTTACAAAAGCAGATAAGTATATAATTAATATTCATATCAAGGGGTTTAAATTTAAACCTGTTGGATCAACTTTAGAACTAGTACTTACTGATGAGTTAATACGGTCTAAATCTTAAATCTGACAGGGGATTGAGGATGAATTAAATAAAGGGGTCTAAATTTTAAACCCGGTCTATGTTAGTGAATACTGATCTTAAGGTCTTAGAATTATTAAAATGTCAAAAAGTAAAGACATTTAATGGAAACCACTTTTAATAGGTTTCGGTGTCTTGTTATACCAAATTTTCTTGCTTTATTTGTGAATGGGATAGCCGAGACAGAGACAAACACAGGATTCAGAAGGAGTGGCCTCCAAGAGAAAACCTTACGCAAGAAAGTAAAAACATAAAGCGCAACACCTAAATTGACCCCAAACGAGTTTTATTGCGACCTCTACACATTAAACTGGGCTTGAGGAAACAGTTTGTGAAGGCTCTCGACAAAAGCGGACAATATTTTAAATATATTTGCAAAACATTTGCCAAATTGTCCGATGCCAAATTGAAAGAGGAAGTTTTTGTCGGTTTCGACATCAGGGTTTTATGTAGAGATGCAGGCTTTCAAAATTCTATGACGCTTGTCGAAAAGCAAGCCTGTGGTTCATTTGAAACAGTGATCAAAAATTTCTTGGGAAATACAGACTATGAGAACATAGTCAGCAGAATGTTGAAAAACTTTCGTGTTCTAGGCTGCAACATGAGTTTAAACACTTTCTCTTCACACATCTTGACCAATTTCCAGATAATCTTGGGGCAGTTAGCGAGGAACAGTTTTCACCAAGATATTAAAGAGATGGAACATCGTTACCAAGGAAGGTGGAGTGTGTCAATGATGGCTGTTAGAACGTGATATTCCATATAAAATGCACACAGTAAAAAATCCACAAAACTGAGCTTTCTAACAAAAGGGCAAAGATTCAACTGAGTTAAATATTAAATTAGGTAGTTTGTTATATTTAAAGCACTTATACTATTATATTGCAATTTTGAAAAGATACTAATGATACTTTGATAATTAGACCAAAGATGTGTTAGTTATAATGTTGTATTTATTTTACTTTACGATTTGCGGAATTTGTGTTTTGCGTGATAAAAAAGGTTAAAAATTTGGAATTAGTGCATTGAAATTATATAAAAACAGTTATCAAACATAAAACATGTTTCAACAAAGTTTGATTTTGTTGGCCCGCATTATTTAACAAAAATATTCATTCATTAATGGTAATCAAATCGAATACGGGAAAAAATGATAAAATTGTTAATGTTAGTGCACTATGACCTCAATTAGGTAGGGATCAATGTCCAGCAGCATAGCAATGAACCCTGGGGGGTAAAAGTGGTAGGAATCTAAAAAAAAATAATTCAAAATGCATTACAGCCATTCCGAATACATTGCTTACAGCAAAAATTATGCCAAATTTGAAAGATTTATTTTTCTATTTTTAGAAATAAAAAATCATAAAAATAAATATTGATAAGACAATTCTTAGTATCCTCTCCTGGCCAGTAGTTTAGTTTAAACTTATTAGAAGGTCTTAGAATTATTAAAATGTCAAAAAGTAAAAAAATTAAAGGAAAACCGCCTTTAGTAGACTGTCTTGTTCCTTTAACCTTTTAAATTCAAATCCGCAAAACAATTTACAATCATGTACTTCTTCCACGAAAAAAACAAATAAGAA
>JAUTXW010004621.1:0-83268 GCA_030620095.1 Kuschelorhynchus macadamiae
TTTTCCCGTATTGTACGTAATTAATTCTCTATATAGAATTTTCACATTTTTTTGCATTAGCTTTACAAAATAAATCCATTTAAGAAAACCAGAAAGATAAACCTACTCGGCGGTAGCTATGTCAGTGTGTCTTTATATTCCAGCCTAAGTGATGAATTATCCACTTCGCGATTTTGACCATCTTCTCCAGATCAAAATCAGTAAAAATTTGGCGTAATCTTATCTTTTCTATGCTGCTTTCCTCGAAGGGCTAGGATAAGAGTAGTGCTCTTATCGAATTATCGAATATAATTTTTTTCGTTTTGGAGTCCAAAAATTAAATTTTTTTAGAATAAATTTTAAAAAATGGGGGTTAAAGAGGATGATAAAATACATCTTTTTTCTTAATAAACTTTTTAAAATTCACCTTTTGTTTAGTTAATAAATGCACTTATGTGTTTTTTTGAACATTTTGACATTGTTTTAGGCCGTAAAATGTTTTCTAGTAAAGGGATTTGACCAAATTTGCAGGGAATGTTTGTTTTATTGTAACCGACGATATTCCGATGGAATCACATCAGTATCCCGGGGGACAAAAAGTTTTAAGAATAATCATCAAATTTCTTACTTGTGAAAATTTGGATTTTTAAAAGAGTGTGGAAAATTTGTTTTTTTACGGATTTTCATGATTTTTTTTTTACCGAAATATAGTTAATTAGCTCAGCTAGGCCATACACTAACCACCCGTAACCAATTTTCTATTCTTCATTTTAGAAACGTTGAAATTTTTCTAAAATGCTCTTTGGAAAATTTTTTGCCTTAACGACTTATGGTAGCTGTTTGAAATATGCATGTAGGCTTTGGCTAAAAGTTGTTAAACATTTTAGTTATTATCAAATACACAAAACAATTCTTGTATCAATGAATGAAGTCTATAGAGCGGGTTAAGGGAAAATTGTTTCAGGATTTTTAATGGCGCGAAGTTCAATGTTACCAATCATTTCAATCTGAAACAATTTGTATTGCCGATTTTCTATAAATATGTATAGATAACGATTTATATACAATATTAGAACCGTGATACTGACAACATTTCATATACAATGAACTCAGTAGCTATTTATATATGTTATTAGGGGATGTACCAAATTTTAACCTAGGTTTAAGCCTAGAAAAGTTTAAAGCTGGCCTTTGCAATAAAACTTTGGAAAAATGGAACTAAAAAGGTTGAAATAAAAAGTTTTATAACACAAATAAAACCGACTAAAAAGAAAATTATTATTTTATTCTAACTTGAAATTTTTTGTAACACTATATCTTCAACTAGATAAGGTCTTCGTCAGTGGCTTTTAATAATATTTATCTTAAATTCAATTTCTGGATTTTACGAGTTCCACCCTTAAGGGAGCAAAATATCTTTTTTGAACTAAATTACATTTTAAGTCTATTTATTTTCTTATTTCTTTTTAATAGTTACCTACCGAAATTCCATTTTAGAATTTTTTAAAATTTTACCTATGAATTTTGAATTTGATGTTATGGAGGTAGGAGCTGGACAAGGTGTAATATTAGAAAAAAATATAAATAGCCCCAGCATAGCAAGGTATTTTCCATTTGTAATTAAGTCAAAATGTTTTCGATAAAAATAATAACACTCAGACCAACGGTATGTTACTGGAACGATAAATAATACACATAGTAATGACAAAAATAGACAAATACAGCAAAAACTTACTAAAAGCTAACAGAAAATATAGCTGATTTACAGTTATAAATATCATCTAATTCCAACGTGACGTAGTTGCGGGTACGGGACGATTTTGGGTAAACAAGCCAACATACCGTTTTTGTATGTAAATGTAAATAATTGTACCGGACAATTTGGAAATTATGTTATATATGTAAAGCGTACTTTACACTGTATCTATACCTTTTCGCGAAAATTGGTTCTGACCTAATGACTGCAAAAAAGTCGATCCCATTGTTAGACAAGAGCGTGACAATAAACAAACGAAAATAATTGAGAAGGTTGGATTGTAATAATTTCTAGACCTAAACAGATCTAAAATTTCATCTGTTGTAGGTATAAAAAAGTAATTTTAAATGCATTCAATGTTTACCTGTGGGTATTTTAAATACATTTTTGAAAAATTGAATGTCTGTCTTTATTTCTCACGGGAAGTATTTAGATGTATTGCGATATCATTTTACGAAATATTGTACGTATAGATCAGCATTATGTGACGTCCGTGGATAAATATTGATTTTGCTTATCCAGTGTCCCGGTGAACAAAAAGCATTTACCTGTCGGTGCTAGGGAATTTGTAAAAACTCCTTATAGTTCTTCACTCAACAGAGAACTTAACGCTCGTGCTGCTGCAAGTGAAACAGACTAAGACATCTCGGGCTACAGCTAGAAGCTATAAGTAGCATCACTTGCTTTTGTAGAATTGTGTCTAAAATGGGCTTCAGATATTGCACAATTGACAAAAAGCACGTACTTATGAAGTTCGAGCGATTACAAAAATGGCGTTTTGAGTATACAATATCGATAAGAAAATACTGCTCTGAAAATCGTCCAATAATATACCCCGGAGAGGCATGGTTTCATATGCATGAAACACCATTCAAAAGATGGTCCGATCAAACAAACAAAAGTATGCTTTATTGTCGCAGGAAAATTTTTACAATTTTATGGACAAAGCGAAATTTATCTTAAAACAAAACAATGAAAAAACGAAATATTAATAAAAAAAAATCATATTTTTCGATAGGTCAATGCAAATACATAAATTGACATTCGTTATATTCGTAACATTGCCGTAAAGCGGTTAATGAATCCAAGTGACCCAACAAAAGTAAATAAACAATACATATGCCAGGTGAACAATTTCGATGACATTGAAATTAAAATTACGCGGCCTTAAACTCTATTTTATTATCGTAATATAAGCAAAATAAGTGAAGTAAAACAAAAAGTGTACTGAACTAATATAGTAATTAAAGTGTATTAAAAAAAAAGAAATGTATAACTTTGATCTAATATGTAACAAATAATAAATAATAATAATTAATGTTAACGGACAATCAGATCAGACAATTCATTCCTTATAAAATATTTTCAAATGCTATGCAGCAACATGAAACCAAAAAATATTTAAGTAAACGAACAAATAAAAAACATTTTAATGAAACGTATCCATTATAAAAATCATTAACGCAGTAAAAAGTTCTTTCAATGAGGTTCGCTTTGGTTTTTTTTTCGGAAGAGTACAAACATAAGGATTGCTTTTAAATGTTCTGGAAGATGATTGTAAAGTTTTGTGGCGTTGTAGATAATTGATCTTTTTATTAATTCTGTGGAAGGTATGGGAAGGTATATGCCATGGCTAGAGTTTCTGATAGGATATACGTGTTGTGACCTTTCCGGAAATGTGCTTATATGTTTTCTTATCAAACAGACAGTTTCTAAAGTAAATAATGCAGGAAGTGTTAATATTTCATGTTTTTGAAACAGTATTTGCGCTCTATTATTTAGACCAAACAAATAGCGGATTGCTCTCTTTTCAAGCCTAAAAATACTAAGAAATTGCTCAGTGGTACAGCAGCCCCAAAATGGAAGGCCATAGCGGAGATGGGATTCGAATAGAGGGAAATAAGTAAGTCTGGCCGAAAACACGTCCAGTTCTTTTGAAACTGATCGAATGGCAAAGAAGCAGACCATTTTAGGTTGTTATTTATATTCAGACCCAGGAATTTAACCGACTCAACGTATTTAATATTGCTGTAAAGTAGCTGAAGTGGTTGTAAAGTCCCCTTATAAGATAAGGCCACCGTTTTATTCACATTAAAGTAAAGCAAATTGGAATCGGACCAAGCCTTAATCATAACAAGGTCATTGGAAATATTAGAATGTAAAGAGGTTGTATCAAAATCACTCCATGTTATGCTTGTGTCGTCAGCAAAGAGAGAGATTTTTCCATTAATTTTTAGGTTGGTGATATCATTAACGTATAACAAAAAAAGAATAGGTCCCAAGACCGAACCTTGAGGGAGTCCACTTGTAATCAATTTACAATCAGAATCAGAACCATTTGCCGTTACAAATTGTTGCTTATTGCCGAGATAAGATTTAAACCAATTTAAACAAATACCACGGATTCCATAAAAATTCAGCTTGCTTATCAAAATTTCACGACTAACACCTACCTCCCGGTAGGTGTTACACAAAAGATCCTTCAAATAAAGGCAAAAGGATAACCATTTTATATGCCGGGTCAGAAAACATTTGGGTCCCAGATGCCTTGTGGCCTTGTGCAAATAATATTAAAGACTCCTGCGTGGGTTACCATGAAGATACAAAGACAAAACTTTTGAAGAATGGTTCAAGATTTGTTTTTTTACCAAACATTCCTCAGAAAAGCTTCATAATAATAAATAATACGACCCATCATAGTCGCCAATTACATAAGATTTGTTTTTTTACCAAACATTCCACAGAAAAGCGTGATAGTTATAAATATTGCTCCCTATCACAGTCGCCAATTACATAAGCCACTAGTCTCAAATAATACGAAACTGGAAATTCAAAACTACATAGCGGCGAATGATGAATGATATTTTGAAGAATGTTATAAAAAAGATGATCATTTAGATGCTTTAAATGCATTTTGTAAAAAAGTTTATGTTTGTTACGCATTGACAGAGAAAATGGAATATACAATGCTACGGCTTTCACCCTATACTATTGTTATTTTCTTTAATTCCATAAAGCAAATGAGGCACCAATGAAAATTTTAGGTCTGAAAATTATCTCCGACTTTAATTTGTAGTGTTGTAATTGTAGTTGGAAAAATTAAGTTTATCAGTAATTACTGTCGAAAATTCCTGTGTTACTCTTGACTATATAATTAAACCAATTATAATTAATTTAGATGGGAATAGTGACAGAATTAGATATAGAATAAGATTATAAATGTAAATATATATATATATATATATATATATATATATATATATATATATATATATATATATATATACACTTCCCCAAAAAATTAACGCACCACCAAAAAATAACCAAAAGTTCAAAGCAAGATTTTATCAAAACTACTGGTCCGATTTAGGTATTCTAATAAAAATCTTTTTTTTACTAATACCGGGTGTAGCAGTTATAGCGTGTTTTTTTAATAAAACTTGTAACACCCTGTAGAGTTGATCAGTTGCAATATCAAGTTGGAATTGAAATCACGCCATAGCCTTATCTTTTTTTTACATTTTGTTTTTTTATTTACTCCATTATCTTTCTTATTAAACGAGAAACAGCATTTTATAGCATAACATGATTTTATGGGTTTTAATTTACATTTTTCTCACTAAAGTAAGTAGCAGGCTATGGAAAACCAAAGTAACAGTAATTGTCAAAAATGCAGATGCTTTTTGTCACTGTCAGTCCGCTTTGTATGAATGTAGATAAATATGCAACGTGAAACAAGAAATCTTACTCGCGAAGAATGTGCTCAAGCATTAATATTGTTTGAGGATGGTTGGAGCTACCGAAGAATTGGTGAACGATTTATGGTAACTCATACAACCATTTCACGAGTTATACAACGATATAGAGAGACTGGAAGTAATTGTCGCAGGCCGGGACAAGGGAGGAATCGAAAAACAACTCCGATTCAGGAGCGTTTTTTGAGACTCGCAGCATTAAGACAGCGTTTTGTAACAGCTCAGGCCCTTCAAACCCAGATTCGAGATGTTAATGGTGTACAAGTTTGTACAGAGAGCATAATTTGAGACCTAGGATTGCTGCTCGAGGTCCAGCTTTAACTAGAGTTCATCGGAGAGCAAGGCTAGATTTTGCTATGGAGCATCGTAACTGGTTGGAGGCTGAATGGCAACAGGTATTATTTACGGATGAGTCCCGATTTTGCTTGTTTAACAATGACAGGCATATACGTGTATATCGACGTCCTAACGAAAGGTATGCTCAGTGCAATTTTTCACATACAACATTATTTGGGGGAGGATCTTTGATGGTCTGGGGAAGCATTTCATTGACTGGTCGCACGGAACTTGTTATTATAAATGGAAGCCTTACAGCTGAAAGGTACATATTGGAGGTGTTAGATCAACATGTTGTGCCATATGCGCCATTTATTGGGCAAGGATTTTTGTTAATGCAAGATAATGCCAGGCCTCATGTTGCTCGAGTTGTGAGAAATTACCTAGAGGAAGTCGAAATCGCTACCATGGCATGGCCTGCTCGGAGCCCGGATTTAAATCCGATAGAAAATCTCTGGGACACTCTTGGGAGGAGATTACAAGAGGAACGTAACGTAAACACTTTGGAAGACGTACGGCAGAGACTTATTCGCATATGGGAAGAACTGGACCAAAATGACATATGGTCTCTAATTTTAAGTATGAACCGTCGTTGTCAAGAAGTTATTCGTGCCAGAGGCGGAAATACTCGCTACTGACATTTTGGTGTAATTTTTAGTTGCGTTTTGTTTCGGTTTTTCGTTATTAATAATTTGCAATAAAATCATGTTATGCTATAAAATGCTGTTTCTCGTTTAATAAGAAAGATAATAGAGTAAATAAAAAAACAAAATGTAAAAAAAAGATAAGGCTATGGCGTGATTTCAATTCCAACTTGATATTGTAACTGATCAACTCTACAGGGTGTTACAAGTTTTATTAAAAAAACACGCTATAATTGCTACACCCGGTATTAGTAAAAAAGAGATTTTTATTAGAATACCGTTAGTATACTAACATTGTGGAAGGCACAACCTGTCATTAAAAAAAACGTCTAAATCGGACCAGTAGTTTTGATAAAATCTTGCTTTGAACTTTTGGTTATTTTTTGTGGTGCGTTAATTTTTTGGGAAGTGTATATAAGTAGCATGCCGTTTTTTCTTATTTAGCTGCAAACTATTTAAGGAAGTTTCGAATAAAACAACAATACAACAAAAAAAACAATAGATCTCCGGTAATAAGAAGTGTTTTGTGATAAAATTATTAAAAAAAAAACGTTTTTTATTAAGCTGCAAACTAGTTAAGGAAAGTTTCAAATAAAACAACAATACAACAAAAAAAAACAATAGATCTCCGGTAATATGAAGTGTTTTGTGATAAAATTATTTTTCCAATATACGTTCATATCTTCAATTTCTCACGCGCTTGAAATATAGGAAAAGAAAAGTATAAAATGATTTTATCAAAGATGCCGCTCAGACCATCGATAGCACCTATATAGCTCTGATTGCTTTGTGGGTTCGCCGGAGGTAACACAAAGATGTCCAATCAGGCTGCACCAAACACTTATTGAATTTTACTTCTTGCAAACGAACTTTCTTGTAAATAAAATCGAGCGAAAAACCAATTGTGAGCATTCTTTAAAATCAATGTCTGTTAGCGGCGTCTTTTTTTCTTCCTAAATTATATTTATCCAACTAAAAACTTGTTTTTTAGTTAGTAACTTTCTCTTTATTATATTATATAAATGGAGTGAGGAAAAGTATAAAACGATTTTGTTTTCTTGTTGAGTTTAGTATTTTTATAAAACATAATCGCCAGTTAAAAAAATTTATAAATGTGTCCATAAGCAAGGACAGAATATCGCACATTTAATTAAAAATATACCATTACTATTAAGTATCATACAGTGTTCAAAAAATATTTTCGTTGCGTCTTCTTAGAAATCAGGTAAAACTTTTTTCCTTCCACATATATTTTATATTTGCCGATTACTGGACTGGACATTTTAATACATGCACAACATGTAAACATTGTCTAATATCACAAAAAATATTTATTTATTATTAGTTATTAGTTTGGTGCCAGCTTCATTGGTCATATTTTTAAGGACGTTTTAAAGTTATAAACATTTTTTTTACCTTTTCCGCAACTCAATATGCAAACTAGTGTGCCCACAGTATGTTTCGATACCTAATATAAATAGGATTTCAAAAAAATTACATCGACTTAAAAAATTTTACTAAAAGTGTCTTGAAAATTTTCCTCTGTAAAGTCAGCGCCAAATTTATTCTTAATTATTATTTAATCATAAAAATATATTTAGGTATTAGGTGTTTTGATGTCTGATACCACGAGCATAATGTCTCACTGAATGGAATGGAATCGTATTTTTCATCTTTTAGTGCATTTTTGAAGTACGTTTTATTTTTTATAATTTTTTTTTATTTCATCTTTTCTAGAGCTATTTATACGAGTTTTATTGTAAAAGTCAGTTTAACAAACAGCTACTAGGTGAACTGCATATATTTATATATATATATATATATATATATATATATATATATATATATATATAGGTCCTAACACTGGAACCTGTGATGGAAGATAGATCAAAATACAGGAGTTCTAACCACACTACACCACAACTTACTACGTTCTGGACGCGCATTTCGCTAACCAACTGAGGATGCTAATCCTCAGCAGATAATATAAACTGTTTATATTATCTGCTGATGATGCTAACTTGGTTAGCGAAACGCGCGTCCAACATTAACAAGTTGTAGTGTGGTTGAGACTTCTTGTATTTTGATGCATATATATATATATAAAATAATACTTTTTTTTCTAAATAATAGAAGAACGGCATATAGAACGTCAAACGACTTCTCGAATTTCGCATTGCGCAAACAGTTTAAAATGGCATCATTGCGCCATTTTCCACATTTTTTCCTGAATATTCCCTGAAATTTTTTTCAAACTGATCAAACCATCGCGGAGTAATTGATGTTCAGGGTGTCCCATTTTTGGAACTCTTGCGGTTTAACTCACTTATTTTTAAAGATATAAGGTCGCGGTTTTCGTGACAGTGTGCTACTGTTTTGAGAAATTAAAAACGGCGTCAGCAGAATTTTCATAGCAGTTTTAGTTTTTGAGATACAGGGCGCTTTCGAAAATTGTGCATTTGTCCAGCTATCTCATAACTTGAACTTTCCAAAAATATACACATGCATGCAGTTATTTTCAAAAACAAGCTCAAAATTAGAGATTTGCCAAAATTTTCTTTTGTGTCCGATTAGTAAGTAGTAGGCTACGGCAAAATGTCAATTATGTGTCACTTTAAAGGTGGTATTTTTATTGTTTAGGTAAGAGTAAAATATTATGCTTACCTAGAGTATGTTCATTTTAATTTACTGTATTTTGTTACCATGTGTTATTAAAACTATGCTACATGCTACACAGTTATCTTTATTTAACAATATTAAGAGACTTTCTTTTATTTCACGTTTTTTGGAAAAGGATTCTTTGTCAAAATACTAGAAGCATTCCAATTAATTTTATCATTGTTATCTAGTACTTGATGGAAAATGTTTGATTTTTTAAATTCTCTATTTTTTATGTAAGTTTGGTGTTCTTTAATTGTTTTGGCTAGTGACCTAGAGGGTTTCACTTATATAAAATATATTGCATTGACACGGAATTTTATAAATAATATTTTTTGTAGTTTCTTGTCTCCTTGTTAGGTTTTGTTTGACTTTTGGATTCTCAAATATATAAAACAATTTTTCAAACTTACATAAAAAATAAGAAATTTCGAAAATCAAGCATTTACCAAAAAGCACTACGCAACAACCCTAAATTAACTGAAAAGCTTCGAGTATTTTGGCAAAAGAATCATGCTCCGAAAAACCTGAAATAAAAGAAAGTGCCTTAATATTGTTAAATAATAATAGTTCTGTAGCATCTTGTTCAGTTAATTTTAATAACACATGGTTAAATTACCTAAATACTAAAGTTAAAAGAGGACGCTTCAAAATACAGTAAATTAAAATGAACATATTCTAGGTACACATAATTTTTTCACATTACCTTAATAATCAAAATATCACCTTTAAATTGACAGTCTGTCAGATATTTGTCATTTTGGTTAAATTTTCTATATAAAAAACTAAGATATATAACGCACTTAGTTTTTTATTTTTTGGCTCGCTGAAAACGGGTGTAGATTTTCTCCCGAAACGTCAAAAAAAGTAGATATTTTCAGTGTCATTCCCCGGGTACCTTCGCAGTGGACCCAGAATTAAAATTTTGAGGTAATTTAATATATTGTTTTCTTTTGGGTTTGCTATATTTTGTAGCGCAAAACCCAAAAATAATTTTCTTCCTACAATATCGTAATTATTTAATGTATTTTTTATATTTTATGAAGATTTTAAATTTAAATTTTGTTCTTGCGCTTTTAAATTATTTTTCAATATTAATGATCATTAATTTTTTGTAATTACGATGGCTCAAAAAAGCATGACGAACTTTAAGTAAAAAAATTTAATGGAACTATCTGAATATTTTTAATTTTTAAATTATCCTTAAATTTCTATGAAAATTTACCTGTCAAAAGATACTCCACCATATATTAATAACTTTTCAGTCTCTTTTTGATATTTTTCTATACACTTAATAATCTAAAATATCCTTAATAAATCCTCCATTTATTTGTTTATAAGTTTTTTCTCTTGAAATAAAACGCGGTACATCGTTTACAAATAGATTACCCATTTTGCTTTAGTAATGATGATTGCAATTTTAAATTTAAAAGTTCCTAATTATTAAAGGGGATTCATTGTATAATTAAAATTTGGTACAAAAAAAGATTTAAAAGAATTTTTAAAAATATAGGCACTTATCTATATAAGGGATTAAAAATATTTTTCAAAAAAATACACGCAGCAATCGAAAAGAGTTTAGAATGCCAAAATTCATGTCCATCTTGTTTTAATTAACTAGCCCTATAATACTAATTTATATAAAAATGCATTAAATGTTTTTTCTTTGACAATTGGGAAATTTGAGCGCACGAGCCAGAGGTGAGTGCCGCAATCCCAAGAGTAAAGTTTCCAAAAAATTGGATATTACCTTCCGATAATTTTTAACTTAAATGATACTATGACCCCCACAGCACTTCACAGTAGTCTATTTTAACAGAAACATGGTATAAAAATAAAAACACCAAAATAGGCTAGATCGTTTTTAATTATATTAACAATGTTATCTAAGAAACAAAGGTATAAAACAAGCCAAAGAGTAGTTTTGAAAATGCGTGTTACGTATGATGTTTTTTCTAAATGATATTTTTGGAAAGTATGTCAATTACCTAACAAAGGTAATAAGTGAGATATAGAGAACTACTTATGTTTGGTAAAAGCGGTTAAACCAAAAATAATAATGTAATTAATTCTTAACATACGGTCAAATTAAAAAAATAGATAAGTATGAGAGACTTGCATGTAATTTAAAAATCTGTAAAAACCATTTTGATTTATTTCAAAAATTGTCACTACCTAATAAGGCGGTCCAACAAAACAGCTGACTGTTGTCAATATGGCTGCCGTAGGATAAAAATTGTTTTCTTCCATATGAGTCCGTGATAATTTAAAAGCAAATTTAAAGGATTTTTACATATACTCAGGGCATTTTTTGTACAAGACCATTTTTTAAATCGTGTGTTGCTGTAAACTTAGTTATGGACACTGTTAGTTACCTAGTTGTTCAATTTAAATTATGTATAACCAAGTTAAACTCTGTGTGTTTAATAATTTGTACTGCACCCAGTACATTTATTGTTTTTATAAATAAAACATGCATATATTAATAAAACAAACATGTTTTTATTTAAATAAATTGTCAGGTATGTCAAAGTGAAAAAATATAGATATCATTTTCAGAGTGAATATAATAAAAATAAAAAGTTATGTCTTTACAATAAACCTAATGACGAGTGTAAAGGAACTCAATTTTTTTCAGCCTAATGAAACCTTTTCCCTTTACTAGACTTAAACTCACTTATGCCTAGAAAAAAATTAATTATTTACTTGCCCTCTAGGACAGGATTATACCGTCGAGCCCCTAAAAAAATAGTTACATTTTGTAATTTTTTTTGAGAAGTTATCGAGAAACTCAAATTTTGAAAAGAAAGTCCATGCCTTTATCGTACTTGTCATCCGGGAGTCTGGAATTTCCACCCTGAATACATACCAAGATATTTCTTCATTCGGTCATAGGTTTTGGAAAATCTTAGTTTTTTTTAAGTAAGTAATAACCCTGTATATGGTTATCGTAGCTTCATTAATATATAAGAAAATCTGTAAAAACTGTAGACCACAGCTACCACCCTCATCCTAGGATTAAATCAGTCTTAAAAGCATACATATATTTAGTTCCCAAAGTATGTAATTAAATCCCTCATACGATGAATTCGTAAGTTTAAGACAGAACGTAAAAAAATATATATTACTCATATAACGAATGCCATAAACTATAAGTATCTTTAAGTAGGACTACCTTTGCTTTCCCAAATAAAACAAAATACAGAGTTGCATCAAGGTAAAAATTATTTAAAAAATCCTTTTCAAGATGGTACATACAAATACTGCTAAATATTTAAGTCCCGTTAATATTGGTAAGATATAAAAATAATACAGCATTGAAATATTTGAAGGTACAAAATGTAATATAACTTTTTCAAACAACGATTAGAGATATCTTTGATCATAGTCTCGATTGACAATCATAAACAATTGTTAATTAGCTAGATCAATTTTAGTTTTATAATAGATGATTAAAGAAAAATGTTTTGCACAGACTTGGGCCTAATTTAATTTAGTAGTAGGAAAATCCTTTCCTTATTGCAGTATCCACTTCAGCCGTATCGACTAAAGTTTATTGAATCGTTTTTTATATCTAAAATTGAAAATTTTTGGAACTTAAAATAAAAAAGTAATATTGTCTCTCATCCCTGTACTTCCACAATTTGCAACACCACAAAAAGAGGACATTTTAAGGTAAAAAAATTCAAATAAATAACAAAAGTCCCATATACTCCTGTGTTAAAAAATTCGTTTGTTTAAGTGACAGATATTCCATTAAAATTACCCCAGTTTTGGTTATTAAATTAATAGATTTTGCTGTAATAAATAAGTTCAAAAATTTTCATATGAATCAAGAAAAAGATAATTTTTTTATTAGCAATATTTTATAATAACTACTTACATTAGTTTAAAAATATTTACATACATATTTAGAAATGAATTTATGCATGACAATTAAAAAATCGGTCTCCAATAAGATACGTTAATATACCTAAGGTCAAGACGAGACTTTTTGAGACGAGAGACAGAGCCTGATCTCGTTTCGACCAAAATTTCGAGATCGAGACGAAACGAGATTAGCCAAAGTCAAGACGTCATCATTATTTAATAATTTCCTTGTCACTGGGTATATTTAAATTCAATAGACCATTTAAGCACAAAATACAGACTTTTGTATGTAATAAATGAACGAGCCCAACAAGTAATCAAATTACCATTAGAAAAGTATTCTACGTGGGTTACATTATACTGAAAGACGAAAACAATTTTGCATTATCTGCACTACTTTGAATAAAGAGAGTAAAGCTATAGAATATTCGTGAGAATTGAAAATGGCTTTAAAAGCAGGAAAGTTTTAATTAAATCATTTATTAAAATTTAATGAAACAGACTTAGCGGAATTGTTTCTATAAGATTATCCGGAGACCAAAATATTTTACCGCACGTCTAGTTCACATGTGTTGTTAATCACTTGTCTTACTCTCCGAGTAAATCTACAACGATATATATTTTACGCACTGGGATGGATATAAATTTAATAATATACAGGGCCATGTGTAATGGTCCTGATAAATTAGGGGTGTCTTCTAAGTTACCTGAATAGCTGGAAATCCGTTTATATTCAGAATCGTATGAATTACCCTTTACTTCCACTTTCTGCCCCTACTAACTTAAACTTTATTCGGAAAGATAAACAGCAAAAGTACTTAGGATAAACCATAAAATATTTGAGAGCTTGTTCAAGTGTGCATATTTAGATAACTTATTGTTACCGAATAAGAATTCTAATTTAATTTAAAAAGCACACAGACTTTAAACTTAAATAATACTAATGTAGTTTAAAAAATCATGGTTCTTTAAATTAGACCATGTCAAAATGGAATCACTTTCCGACGTTTCGCTTTCGATTGCACGAGGCATATTCAGGGATCTTTACTTCACGACATCGGAACACTGTTTCCGATTGTAAAGAATCTTGGTCACAAATCGCGAAGGCTCTGTAAACCAAAGAATTAGTAACTGACTGCTGTTATGCCGGATGATAATGGGAATTTGCATTCAGGTATCTGTATCGTATGCATTGGTTTTCTAGGGAACTATCCCCTTTTCTTTGTACAAAAACATCTAGAAAAAGAGCCATGAGACAGCACCTACAGTTCAATTCAAGTAGACCCGACCAACGAAACTGTGAGACAGATTACCAACCTTATAAATGCATCTAACCTGCCAGCAGCGGGGAAGATGAAGATAATGCCAAGCAGCTCAAGGATCCAGCGGTTCTATAGACTACCTAAAATATACAAGGTTGATGTACCACTTCGACCTATCGTCAGTGCAATAGGATCTCCTACTTACAAAATATCGGTAAATATCTTTCAAATATTCTTACAAATTTTACAGCAATCCAATTAGATCCAAAAGATAGCTTAGTCAGTTTCGATGTAGAATCGCTATAAACGAATGTGCCTATAAATTATTCAATTTCCATAATATTAGACTTACTTCACCATAATAATATTGACAACTCGCTTTTAGATTTGATTGAAGTATGTCTCACGTCAACATATTTTGTTTTCTAAGGAACTTTTTATGAACAAACCTCAGGAACAGCCAAGGGATCTCCCCTGCCGCCAGTGATAGCCAATATCTTCATGGAAGCCTTTGAGGAGGAAGTCGTCTCCAATAAAGCTACATGGACCACGTGGTTCAGACATGAAGACGACACTTTTGCAAAATGGCCACATGGGCCAGGAAACCCTCCCCGTGTTTCTTGATCATCTGAACCAACAACACGATAATATACAGTGTGTATCAGCCAAATGGAATAAATTCGATAATAAATAAATGGGGGCGTGTTCGGAAAAACGCTTGGACCCGTCGATTGGTATTTTTAGTTGCTCATTTTCTCCAATAAAAACTTTTTATACAGGGTGTTGTCACTGTAACAGTGGTCAATGCCAACTTTCTTATTTCAAATGCAACACCCCGGATATTATTTAATTTTTGGATTCTTTAGGAGATTCTAAACATATTTTATGTTCAATGTCCTATACCTATCTTCAACTATTTCGGCAATATTAAGTGTTTCCAAATTTATTTTTATTTTATTTATTTCGAATTTATTATTATTCATGAAAGTGGCTCTGGTTACTGAACTATTTATTTGATTACAAAAATTCGCTACAACACACTCAATACTTATTTACCATTTAGGTCTTCATATTAAGAATGTAAGCAAAAACCATTTTAGCGTTCCTTTTTATTGATATGGAACAAAAAGAGCCAGTTTTGTTTACTTTTAAGTTTTGTTTACTTTTGTGTAAAATGCCTGGCCTTTCTCTTTTGCAAGACAGTAGTTATCTGTGTCAGTGTCATAGTCTTTTGAATTTCGTTAACTGCATAATACCTAATATCAGAAAAATGGTTCATTTAACAGAAATGCATAAAATAACAATTCTACAAATGATTGGTTATGGAGATAACACACGAACACAAGTGGAAGTTGCTCGCTTATTTCATGAAAAATTTCCAAATTTGCGGCATATATCCCAAGGGACAATTAGTAAAATAGAAAAGCAGTTTCGCGAGCTTGGACATGTGAGGCAGATAAAAAAAGCAGCTGCCAATTCAATAAATGATGATACTAAATTGGATATTATGCTTGAGTTTTGAGGAAAACCCACATATTTCTAGTCGACAAGCCGCCGCAATGTTCGATATTAGCCATTCGTCGATTATTCGAACATTAAAAGAAAATAAAATGCATCCCTATAAAGTGATACCAACTCAGGAGCTCATGGAAGACGATTATGATAGGAGAACTTATTTTTGTGAACAAATGATGGCTATGTTAGATAACAATGTTATTCAATTAGAACATGTTTTGTTTTCGGATGAGTGCACCTTTACACTTCACGGTCATGTAAATCGTCAAAATTGCCGCTATTGGTCTAGGGAAAATCCTCACTGGATCAGCGAAGAACATACTCAATATCCTGAAAAGGTTAATGTTTGGGCAGGAATTGTTATCATAGATCATATCATAGGCCCCTTTTTCATTGACGGCAATTTGAATGGCGATAATTATTTAGCACTGCTCCAAAATAATGTCGTGCCAACTTTGACAAATTTGTATCCGAATCCAGCAAACCCACAAGTTCCAGCGAATATGATATGGTTTCAGCAAGATGGAGCACCGCCCCATTACCAAATTAATGTCCGGCAGTACCTCAACGGAATATTTCCAAATCGGTGGATAGGGAGACGAGGATCGATAGAATGGCCAGCGCGATCTCCTGATCTGACGCCATTAGACTTTTTCTTATGGGGACATATTAAAAATGTTGTATACAAAACTAAACCCCTCGACTTAGCTGACTTAAGAAGACGAATAACGCTTGCGATTAGATCGGTCACGCCTGAGATGCTAAATAACGTTAGAAGAAATTTCTATTTAAGATTAGGAATTTGCCAAGACGTTCGCGGCGAGCATATTCAACAGTTCCTAAATTAACTTTTTACTTTTGTTTATACATTATGAAGAAATAAATAATTTTATTTTTTTAATCTTAATTTTTGCAATAAATTTGAAAACACTTAATATTGCCGAAATAGTTGAAGATAGGTATAGGACATTGAACATAAAATATGTTTAGAATCTCCTAAAGAATCCAAAAATTAAATAATATCCGGGGTGTTGCATTTGAAATAAGAAAGTTGGCATTGACCACTGTTACAGGACACACCCTGTATAAAAAGTTTTTATTGGAGAAAATGAGCAACTAAAAATACCAATCGACGGGTCCAAGCGTTTTTCCGAACACGCCCCCATTTATTTATTGTCGAATTTATTTCATTTGGCTGATACACACTGTATAATTTACAATGAAAATTGAATCAGAAGGCAAGATCCCCTTTCTAGATGTTCTTGTACAAAGGAAAGGGAACTGTTCCCTACGACACTCTGTATATAGAAAACTTACGCATATAAACAGATACTTAAATGCAAATTCCCATCATCATCTGGCACAAAAGCAATCAGCTATTAATCCTTTGGTTTACAGAGCCCTCGCGATTTGTGACCAAAATTCGTTACAATAGGAAACACAGAAACTGTCTCAGGCCCTAAGAGGGAATGGATATTTCACTGAGGATATTAGACGGCCAATTAACAAAAATATAATAGGATTATTTTATTTGGTGATATTAATAAGGAATTACCAATAGGAAGTGTAGTTCTGCCATTTATACACGAAACCACAGACAATATTGCAAAGTTAGGTTAGGTTAGGTTAAGCCAACATACGTACAATCTTCAACACACACAAGAAAATTGGACAATGTTTGCGATCGCCAAAGGACATTATTCCTCTCCAAACGGAAGGAGTATAGGCAATTCCTTGTTCCTGTAGTGATGTCTATATTGAAGAAACTGGATGATCTCTATCCCCTAGGCTTAAGGAACATGAACGATGTATTAGAAAGAAACAAATTGTACAGTCTTTTGTATCTGAACACCAACATTCCACTGTCCCATGTCATAAATGTAAAAGAAACCAAAGTTTGATCGATCGATTTCGGGATTCTATAAACGGAAAATTAGAGAATCTATTAAAATGTATAAGCATTCTAAAAATTTTAATAGAGATACGGGCTTCAGTCTACGTAATACGTGGAAACTGATCGTTACACCGGGTAACGGTTCGGTGAACACGGGTTGACTATAAAAAGCCGGCTTAGGTCTCTCCGAGCTCATTCAGTGTTCCGATCTCGTGAGGTAGAGATCCCTGAAGATGCCTAGTGCAATCGAAGGGAAATATCGGAGTGATTCCATTTTGACACGGTCTAATCCCCAAAACCATGATTTCTTAATTGACCACAGCTGTGAAAGCTTTCATTATATACTAACGTAAATTAGTGGCGGCTTGTGAACAAATGTCGATGATGACAAAAAAAAAGAAGAAGGCAAATACAAAATCCACGTTTTTCAATTTGTTAATCATGAGAGTTTTTGATATCACTACCATACGTAGTAAACACAAAGAAATGTTTAGGTTAAGCTTAAAAGAAGCATGTTACAACTTAATTTAGAGTAACATATTAATTTGCTCTAAATGCAAAGTCAATTTTTTGCTTTTTATTCAATCACTTGGTTATCTAAATTTTCTATATTAATAAGATTTAGTGCCGCTGTAAGATGAGACTAAAGAAGGTCTTCTCGCATCTCGTCCCGTGACACGAGAGAAACGTGTCTTCTCGTCTCGCCAAGGATGCCCTCGTTCGACAGAGACGTTTCTCTCCTAATATAAATATCCGAAAATATATTCCTAATTTGTTGCCAGACAATATAATTTAACATTAAAATCGTAATATTATATTTTGTAATAGAAGGGTAATCCTTAAATTCCTAAAATCTAAAAACTAGAAGAAAAAATTATCTATAAAAAATAATTTGTCAATTCTAAAAATTCTTTAAATTATTTTGTTTAAGGGATTGAAGATTAAAGTTTAAAGCATTCCTCAGTTTTTTTATCACTTTTATTGGCATCTTGTCCTTACTGCCCTTGAGAGGAAACTTTACTACCTCTTTGGAAAGGCCCAACTAACCACTACTTCAGGAACATTGCCGTTGCTATAGAGAAGGCGCGCATATTGGAAATATGTATAGTATTATCACAAAATATATTTTTATCTTTAATCAGTAGATCAAGATAATTCTCACGAGAACGATATTTAATGTATATTTATTTATTACTTTTACGTTGTCAAAAAGTTCCTTGATATAACTTGATATGCACCATTATGCAAACCCTTAGTTTGTTTTGCACTCCTAGGGTTCAAGAAAAAAAAACAGATTAAATGAAATTTTTCTCACTCCATTATACAGGGCCTACATAACAATAAATAAAAAAATATATAGAGTTTTGGCTTAACTGGGGTAAAGAATAGAATCAGATGGTGTTCTTTGATGAGAGCCAGTTTGACCTATTTAGTGACAGAAGATCGGTACGAGTCGGAGGCCAGATGCATGCATACAGAGGTAGCTCTATAATGTTATACAGAGGAGTATTTGTTGGCAAATAGAACGCAGCCTTACTTATGGGATCGTGGCATGAAGTGCTAAATTTATGCTACAGACATAATTGACGGGATTGTTCAAAATAACGGCTGGAACCTAGAACCAAGAATTAGATTTTCGAATGACATCGCTGGTTCACAATGCTGTATGTCGAAGAAAATAAAGGGGAAACTCGAGGAGAAATAACGCGTTATTTGTTTGTTCAGATATTAATTGGCTTATTTATGATATTAGCAATGGCTTTACTTAAATTTTTAAAGCATATAGGCAGTCTATATTTCTGTATACTTTGCATGCTCGAACCATAAATAACTGTTTACACTTTTTATTTTAAAAATCGTCAGAACATAAATGTTTAAATATGTTTAACAAAAAAATACTTTATAGATTTTTGTACTTATTTACAGCCTGTATAACGAACTAACAAAAATAACATTCCTAACTTTCCACCTGTTAAATATCAGATCTAAAATTAAACTGGATTTCGAAAGCATCGCTAAATAGGTCTCAATAATTAAAACCAAATTTGTAAAAATACTTAAAAAAGCAAAAGAGAGTTTTCCTTTTAGCCACGTTAAAATGAAACCCTGGCTTACCAAATCACAAAATAAAAGGGTATTTTCTTATTTTCGCAAAAATATAAGACAATTGGTTTTGTTATACGTGCAGAGACTTTTCACATACCGTGTATATTTACATTTAATCAATCTAAAGCATGTGTTAAGAGTTATTATAAAAGACAAAGAAATGCAATTTTTATTCCCGTATTGCAGATTAAAATAAGCTTTGTTATTGAGAAAAATACAATATTTCGATTTTTTTTATCTATCTGCATATTTTATACTCATCATCACTCAATACAGGACTCTCTTCTAAAGACGATGGAGACCGCTGATTTTTTTCGATATCGAACCACGTGTAGGTATATGAACTAGGGGCCAACGTTTGTAATGCACAAAACACCAACAATAAATGTTCTCACCACAATCTAAAAACTAAAAATGTTTTCTGCGTCGGCAGATTTGTAGTCCTCTCTCGGATCACGCAACAACCGATGTTGGGGCCACAATGATCCATCCAAGTGGCAGAGATTGCCTTGACCACACAACTAGTAGAGATGTGTTTTTACTTCATTTCAAATAAAAACATTAATAAATCAATTTATTATTATAAATATAATACTGTTTTCTTGAAAAAATAAGTTTCATTGCAGAAAATAGTGTTTCTCCAAAACGAAAAGTAAGCACTACGCCTATGGAGTCAGCTTACATACGTAATCGGGATTTTTTTGTTTAATAATTTAACACCAATTAAACAAATAATTTAAGATTTAAATCGAAAAGTGACATGAATGTATATTGAACGAATAACAAAGCTAGTCTAAAACCTAAAAATATTTTGTACGTCGGCAGATTTGTAATTCTCTCTCGGATCACGTAACGACCCATGATCGAGGCCAAGATGATATTCAAGTGGCAGAGATGTGCCTTGACCATACAAGTGGTAGAGATGTGTTTTTACCATATTTCGAATACAAACCCTTTTTAATACCTTTTTGAGTGTTAGTACATTTTTTACTATAATTATAAACGTAATACAATAAATAATATGAATTATTTCCTTGAATAAAAAAGTTTCATTACAGAAAATAGTGTTTCTCTGAAACGCAATGTAAGCGCTACGTCTATCGAATAAGCGAAAATAGGTTGAAATACATGAATTACAACTCTCATTCTGAAATATAATTCCGCTCTTCTTCTTGTCTTGGCTCCAAAATTCCAGCAGCTTCCCCTGAATTGGTTATATGCTATGCAAAACCCACTGTTTCGTGCCTTAGCACATTTCTGTATGAATTAGGTGGAAGAGCTTCAATACCATATAATATTATGACTCTTAATGCTTCTGGGCTTAAATGTCTTAATGCTGGTCTGATCAAATAATTTAACATTTCAGCTCGAACAAAGATTCCCGTTGAGCGGCATTATTAAAACCATTTTAAGTAGAGCAATAGAAAAAAAAGAAATATGACATTAAATTTCATATTTTGTCAATGTCGAGGTATTATTGTTTTTGTATAAAATTATGAATGTATTCGTTTATACCTAGCTGGCTTTGACATACAATACGCTTTTTTCTAATATCATTTGGTCACTGTTGTTTTGTTTCTAAACTTGAAGAAAGAATTGACATGCTATTAAGAGATTTTGATGTCTTTAATTAAAAACGAAAAAAAGAATTAAAAAAGAAGCTAAAATAAGTATTTTATCTCTGGACATTTATTTTTATGACTACTGTTTTTACCATCTACTTTTTCCAACTTAATGTGTTTTTCTCTACGATTTATTTTATTTTAGATTTTTTTAAAGATACAGGGTGGAAACAGATTATTGGACATTACTGGAAATAATAATTTTAAGCTTCATGCAATATTTAAATACATCCAATAGATTTAAACAATTTTTGTTTATAACATAAAAGACCCTGTCAGGTCAGAAGTTCTCAATTTTGGGCAGATAATGAAAAAGTCAGATATGACATATAATCCGTTTTGCTGTAAGATACGTACTGTAGAGTAGAGCCTGTCGAGGTCTAAAAAAGTGTATTTTTATTTGTGCATATTTCAAAAAAATCTGTCTAAAATAGATGTTTAGATTGGCAATGACTGCGATATTCTACAAAATAACCTAAATGACGCCATACAGTGATGTGATAAGAATAGTTTTAGTAAATTGAATATAGATAAATGTTTTTTTACCTTAATCGTAATGTAATCTATAATAATTATAGGATTAGTGGAAATCAACTAATTTGAGCCAAATATATTGACAAGGATCCAGGAGGGACTCCGCATCATAGGATTAATTATCAGAAACACCACGAGTTTTGAGAGCGATCTGAGTTTTACTTTATTTGCTTCACTGGTTCTATCATGGTTGGAATATTCTTGAATCATTTGGTCCGTCAATTAGGAGTTTTGGATTAAACATATAGACAGTTTACAGAGAAAATTTCTGAAGTATATGTATTTCAAGAGGTTTAACTGATATCCACAAAGAGGCTGTGACCATGGTCACCTTTTAAGGGTTTTTGGTAGGATTTTTTTTGGAGGTCCGGCGCATTAGGTTACTGGGTTAGCTTCCATTTGCTGTTAATCAAAATAACACTAGAATAACATACGTGTTATTGGATTTAAATTTGTTAGTTTAAAGCCATTTGTAGTAAAAATAATTATTGTAATGGTAGTTGTAAGTTACTTTAGCTGTGTGTAATTGGCTAAAGTTGTAAATACTTGTTATGAAATAGGTTGAATTGAAAAATCAAGATACCTTGTTTAAACGGCAATATTTTAGAAATATGCGTCCCGTACATCACATAACTTTGGTATAAAACTATTTTCTCTATCTTTTATAGAAACGAAGATAGCTATCTTCAGTCCACACATAGTTAGACACCCTATATATCGTCTTTTGTTAAAAATAACTGTTGTAAGACATATGATATTTATTTTTCCACTTTACAGAAATAATTATTGGCTCTGAAATGTTTTAAGCAATTAAAAACCCACTGTATGGTACAATTACTAGAATACCGCGGCATCTACATTCAGTAGAAAACCTTGGGAGTCAGATTTTGATTTTAAGTGGCACCTTGTAGATAGCATCACAGCGGCGAAAGCAATTTTCAACAAGGATTTTTTATTTTATAAATACATTTCTCGATATTTTTTTCCTTTTTATCTATGAACAGATCACGAAAGCTGAAGGCCTAAGAACTAGATACCTTCGTTTTAAATGAAGATAGAGAATGTTTCTTAATGCGGGATTTAAAGACTTACAGATTAGGGAATAGAGAAAGGTCTTCGCTCATAAAACATTTCGTAATTGTGAAGAACGGGCGACCAAAGTGGTCTTTGCGGTTGGACGGTGAAAGGATGTATGTAGGTCGATGCTCGTGTGTTTATGGCAGAAATTATTAAGAAAGGCATATTGGTTGATATTACATTAGGACAGAATCCGTGGTAGTACCTCTTAAATGCAGATCGCCCAAAATGACGATGCTCTAGTGAGGCAAGCTTCCTTGTGATGGTTGGATCATCAATCGGGCAAATAGCTCGTGTTTGGACAAAGTCTAGGATGTTAAGGATTGAGAAAGAGACTACTCTCCATATTTGCAAGCAATAATCAAGGCTGGGTCTGATGTACGAAGTGTAAAGGGTATACAAATTGGCAGAAGAAAAGTATTTTCGGCTTGGGAAAAGGAAACCTAATTTCTTCGCGGCTACTATGACAGTAATACCAATTATGCTAAAGCAATATTTGACTTTAAACATTTGATTACTCATTTGAATAGTTTGGGTACTGGAAAATTTGTGAGATAGTAAACACGATTGTCTTATTGGACAAGGTTCTTTGCTCCCCAATCTACGATTTTATGGAGGTGTTCAGAAGTCATTACTTTACGCCTGTCATCCATTTCCGTCCTGAAAACAGGTTTGGGAAATTGCATGTTGGAGTCGTGTGTGTGTCATCGTCAGCATAGCTATGAATAGGATTGCTGGTAGAAGAAAGCAAATCATTGATGTCCAAGAGGAATAGGGCAGATGCCAACACTGATTACTGGGAAACGCCTGCGTTGGTTTTGTGAAAGTCAGATAAATGACCGTAAAAAACTACAAAAATACTTCTGTGCAAAAGAAAACTGGCAATCCAAATAAAAAGTTTTGGTGGAAGACCATAGTCAGGAAGTTTGTTAAGTGCATCTTGTCCGACTCGAACGAATGCTTTGGACATGTCGAGAGCAATAATTTGGACTTCTTCATGAAATTGGATGGACTTGTTGGACAGTTGTAAGTTACGAAGGTAAGAAAATCTGCTGTGGATGGTGTCGGAAGCCGTATTGCCTGTCATTGATAAGGTTATACCTTTCAAAGTAATTTAAAAGATCAGTATTAATATCCCTTACTCATAAAGGACGAATTTTGGAAGAGTAGAAATTCCGCAACCCACCCAGTCAGTGGAATTATAGTGTCAAATAGTACGGGGGGCATGGATTCTACAACTTCCTGCTGTATGGGTCAAGAAATAGTAATTAGACCCAGGTCGGAGGAATACACGGAAGCGCGAATATTAATGAGACTGAGGGCGGGTGGTGAGAAACAAGTCTAACGGGTTTTGGCTGTGTGTGACGATGCGCTGGAAGTAGGTCGGTTCTGTGACGAAATTGGTAAGACATTGGCTAATTACAGAGACCTCTGCTGCTCTATCTTTGGAATCAGTTTTAGTAGACCCCAACCACTCTTTATTATGAGCATCAAAGTTTCCAAGGATAGTTAATTCAAAAATAACAAAATATATTTTAATAGAAAGCTCATTGAAAGAATTTTTTGAGGGAGAACGATAGATGCAACAGGTACATTTAATGGAAGTTTTAAGCACAAGATTCAGCCACGTGACTTCGGATCTGTCCGATTCAAGATTAGGAAGTCTTGTACATAGATTACTACAAACGTAGGTGCAAACTCCCCGCTTCAGACGCAATGGCGGGGGAAAAGCTCATAGTGAGAAAAGGAAAGGTGATTAGTAAGAGAACAAGAGACGGAGCTAAGGTTTTGCTCAAGTTGCAGATATTGACAAATGAGAAATAGCAATTCAAATTTATAAAATTACTTATTTATTTCCCTCTAAACGGAAAATAAAGGTAAATAATTAATTTTGTGGAGCTAAAAGGTTACTTTAATAGTAGTGCCATGGCTCCCCTGCTCTTTATAGCAAGCCGCCACTGATGTAAATATAACAAAGTGATGTTCATAACCAAGCATCATTAGTTTTGTAAACCTACAGATTAATAATACGTATTCTTAAACAAAATTTTTAAATTAGGGTTGATCCAGTTTTTCCTTTTCTCTAGAAAACATAATTTGCTTCTGAGCTATCTTTAATAATGACCCAACACTGGTATGTCAGCGTTTTTTCTGACAACTCAAGTTTACTATAGAATTTTCAGATTTTATTTTGCAAAATGAGCTAGCTGTGAATCTAGAAATATTTTTTTAACGATATTTGCTTGTTAGAATGAAAAATAGCTGTAATTACTCTGCCTAGAAAAAAAAATTGTTTATATTTAAAATAAGCGGGTTATTTTACTATTAAACACTATTTATATTCTCTTTGTTCATCAAATCAATAGATATAAAATTAATTAAAAGGTTCGTGCATTTAGCTGAATACCATGAAATTTTGAATATGTTTATACCCCGGTACATACTATTTGTTAAATTATTTTAATTAATACAATAAAACTAAAAATGTGATTTAGATAATATTGATTAAATGGTTCATCGCTAATCTAAACTCATAGTGTCATACAAAATTAGTTCATTATTTTAGTAAATGATGCAAAGAAATAAACTGCCAAAATATTAAAGGCTTATCATTGAGAATATAATTAATTCCTTATACGAACAAACGCAATCCATATTTCAGCTGGAATTAAAATACTATTCTGAAGAGACCTGATCAACTCTCAAAGAAGGAAGCCATCTCACTATGAGAAATAGATACGAAAATAAAGATTTTAACCTGACTGTGCATGCAAATGATGGTTTGTATGTACGCATGTATGTAGCCATTGTTTGTTACCACCTAGAGGGTAAACGCCTGGGCCAATTTTCATGAGAGAGGCATCAAAAGAATGTTCTGTAATCTGCGAAAATCAAAATGGCGGGAGTAGTATGTCATTTTGTCGAACAAAAATAAATATTTTTATAATTAATTTTGATATCTACAAAATTAAAGAACTCACTAGGTAAATGCTCCAAAGAAACATCTACATTCCCTCTACAGACTGTTATAAAATTCAGCCCGATCGGTGTTGATGTTGATATTTGAGAAATTTTTTAAATGTAGGGTGCACGAATTTTTTTTTTGCTTGGTTATGAGCCTAGCTTCATATTTTTGCTACGAGACACTCATTTAAATTTTTCACCTTAAGTCAAAAAATTGGGTAAAATGGAGTTTGGAAAATGTATTAATATTACAATGAGGCGAAGTGTAGCACAAGACGGCTACTCTATAATACTCTATTTTATTTAAAAGAAAAACTGTAGCTTTTTCAAGGTGGGCCTTGTGGAAGCGATTTCAGGATAAATATTTTAAAAAGACTGGCTTTTTAATCCGACATGAGTCCAGAATGGGGTGACCAGATGTATTTCCGCAAATACGACAAATGTTCTCTATTTTGAGAAATCTGTTCGCATTTTCTAATCAGGGTCATCAAAAGATTAAGACATTGGTTCCGGTTTTTTTTTACTTAGATATCAGTTATTTTTGGTCCATATGTTTTTGCACAAGAGTATAGACAGTTTGCTTTTGAATTAAAAAATAATAAAAGAAATATTTATTACCATTTATTAATTGAACATATAGGTACCGTCGATGGAAATTTATAAGCCGAAAACAAATCGGGAGAGAAAATTATTAATAACTCGTCCGCACATTGCCCTCAAAATCCATCTCATTTCGGTGTCAATATTTTTTTTCATTAGATTATATTCACCGGATTGCACTTATACACCGTACTTTTAAGACAATCTCACAAGAAATATTCAAGTGGTGATAAATCAGGGCTCCTAGGTGGGCAGTTTGTATTGCCTTTTCTTAAGATAAATTCATAAGGGAAAGAAAACTCCTCCGACCACTTCCACAGACTGGTTTGCCACACATCATGTTGCGCTGTCTTGTTCAAATCACGTTTTTAAGTTGGAACCTTTAAAATCTTGTAAAGATGATTTGATTTCATTTCCGTACAGGCAATGTTATACGCAAAATGCGCGTTCTCGCGAATAGCTCAATGGTAACTGAAATACCATGAAGTGGTCCGCATTTCAACGCCCCTTTTCCATGCCTTCACCGCTGTGTCAAGTAATAAAATTAAGATCACTACGAACACTTTAGGTTCAAATGGAGACTAAATGGTACAGCTCTACTAATGTTTCCTTTTTAACTAGATTTTTTAATCAAATGCTTGTATTTATTATTTTAAATAAAAAAATATACGAGGCGATAATCAAACGCTTAAATATTGTATCACTAATTTAAGTTAAGCTAACGCAGCGGAGCTGGAAAATGTCTTTTACTTCTATGTAGATAGGACATAAGCAAACAAATGAGTGTGTTACATCCCTATCTCGACTTAGATTTTTCTACTTATGGTATATTTAATAGGCACAATGAACAACGTTGGTCTATGAAAATTTAAGGCAAAATCAATAAGTTAGTCCAGAGGGTCACTTCTAATAGATGGGTCGACATGTGAATTCAAAATATATTTCTTTATTTACGAAACAATTTAACTCAAAGATATTTCGAGTTAACTACCTATGATTTTGATTTTTTTGTTCAGAGGGAGCTTTAAAAGTATTAATAATATTATGATGGCAGTAACAAAAGGTTGTAGAGGCACTACGGAAGAATTGTTGAATGAAATGTTTCGTAATAAATAGAAGTCCAGAACTTGTTCTTTTAATTACTACCATTGGGAGTTCCTTCAAAATCTTTTTTTCGTAATATGTATCCAAACGTTGAACTTTTATTTACAATTAGAAAGTTACCTCAAATATGTATAAAGGCGGGGCAATTTCAGTTTAAATGTTTATTTTATGTTTTAATAGTATTACTACCTTTGGGCGTTTCTTCAGAACTGTCAGTTCCATAACATGCGTGCAAATATTGAACCTTTATTTAAAATTAGAAATATTATCCGTTTTCACATTATGTTTACTTGCCTCATCAATATATTTAATAGACCATTAAATTAAACCACTAAAGTTTATTATTGCTGAAGTATTAATATATTAATGATAGCATTACTTTTTTAATTGCGATGGACGCATTAGAAAAAATTTTGATTATACGTTTTTGGCATGGAAACTACAAAATGTTACTGTTGACTTTGAAACGCGCGTCGTCGTTTAATAATACATTAACAACAAATTTTTTCCGTTGGATAATATGCCGTTGAAAAATCTACGCGTTTTAGAATTATTCGGCCTCATGAAGACTAATAATACATACGTAATTTTGAAAAACAGAGCACGCCAGTGAGTTTTTTATAAAACACTGAAACACCTTCTAAAAAGTGTATTTAGTTTCACAAAAACCTCCACAAATAACAATATAGCAAATTTCCACAGTTTGTTCGGATATCTCCGGAAATGTTCGAAGGCCTTCAAATTTTATTGAATCACAATTGAACCTACTTCATATCCCTTTTAATTTACCGTATCCTAATAATGAGATCTGAATATGGGACAACCTGCATAACCAAAGAGTGGCTTTTCATGGTACCAGTAAACTTTTAGTGTCATTTGTAGCATTTTCTAGCGGTACTGGAAATTACGAATATAGTTTTTTATATTAATAACTATTAGCCGCCCACAACGATACTCAATAAGCCATGCAAATGAGACCGCTTATGAAGATTTAGACAAGTTTTTGCAACTATTTTAATAGAAATATTTATAATCAACAACAAAAGTTATGGTACGAGCGGGGATCGAACCCGCATCTCTGAATCACTAGACCATCACTCTAACCAATTGCGTACCACTGAGAGCAATCCGTTAGGGCTTGTACATATTTAAACCCGCCAGTATCACAACCATTGTTGATCCTGCCAAATATTCTAATATTTTATTATTGATTATAAATATTTCTAAAAAAATATATTTCACAGTGTAAATATAAAATGATTAAATACTTCTATTCAAAATTATTTTAATGTTAGGCATCCAAATTATTTAAACGTTATTTGTTATATAACAATAATAATAATACGTTTATTATTTACCAAAAGAGAACAAAATAAAAGGTTACAATACAATAGATGACACTAATTCTTACAATTAAGGGCAACTTAATAGGAAACAAGTACGGATTCTTCTTTAAGGGCCGGGTGCAAATACTTAATTCTAGACCAATTAACAAAACAAAACAAAAAAGCCTAGTTAACTAATTATAACAATCTATAGACCTATATATTAAATCTGCGTAAGTTTTTTATCCTAATTTTTTGAGTTGTCTTATTGATCTAACCTGATTTTCTTTACTCAAGCATTAATTAACGTTATTTAAAACATATTTAAAATTAAAAATATTTTTCTGTTACTTTCTATCTTTACCCGCCCTAAGGCTTCTGACTAGAGCCCTGCAAGGGCCTGAAGGGTAAGTATAAGTTATTGTTTCTTTACACTGTGTTTTCCGTAATGACTCCACTTTTGTTTGAACTATTTTTTCATGTACCTTAGCGCAACAGAAATATTAGCTGTTCGCAAAAAATTGGGGCTCCATGTATAATGGTACCGTCTACTTGAAGAAAATAAGACAGATTTAAAAGAGAAAAAAATCACATCTGAAACGACCCCTCAAATTTTACTTTATTTTTAAACTTACTACCCTCGTAAGAGGGAAGTATTTTATTCGTAAAAAAAATCACTTTCCGAGATTTTTTAGATCTTCGCGTTTCACGAGATAAGATAAGCTAAAAAACTTCTTACACGATTGACTTCAAATTTTGATCATATGAGAATGACATGGTAACATTTTGGTAAAAATCTAACATGGTCGAACAAAATGGCCGGTAGAGACGTAGCTGGAGCATCCTCCGGACAAGTGGCCCCTTTGAACCTCTCGCTATTTAAGCTTTTACGGCGTATTTAAGGTGGGGGGTTTGGGGGTTAAAACTCCCCAGAGCCAATTATTTAAGGTAAAAATGATACATAAGAACCTTTTTTTCGAGTTTGGCTGATAAAACCTCCCCAGAGCCAGTTTTATTTAAATGTAACTACAGTAATAACTTTTTTCTTTGCTTTTTCGTGCAATTTACGCCCAAAAAGTCCAAATATTCAGCAATCAGAACAATAAGAAACTTAAAGACCTTTTTTGTTAAACTTCAATCATCGACTCAAAGCCACCCCCAGAAGCATTGTCTATTTACGCCACTGCGTTGGGCTGTGTTCTTGCGATTCCCGCGTTTTGCTGTTAGCCTACATCCCCCGTTTACTTAGAAGGTGATTAGGGGTTCGGCTCATTCTGCGCACGTCTTTTCCTTTCCTTTGTTAACATGATGATATGTTTTATTATTTTTGAAAAGGTTTTCCATATTGCGTCGGCTAACCATTTTTTTGGATCATATCCTCCGTTCGTAAGTTCTCTCCCAAGATGGTCCTGACACCAATTTATTGTCAAATTTTGCGGATGTGGGGAAATAGATAATTAAGAACTAAGATAAGAAAGTGAAATCCATTTCGTTGTAAGTTAAGTCATTTGGGAGTTACAGAGCTTTAAAGGGTCAAAAAGGTCAATTTTCAACCGCCATTTTCTTGAAAACAGCTGCATTTAGGTATAGGAAACATAACACAAAAAGTATTTATAATATCCAGGAAAACACAATACTATAATATAAAGGGCATTTGATTTAGAAAACGGTTTAAGGTAGAAACGGCAACACCGCACAATTTAAAATATTTCAAAAAAAAGTTTATATTCATCAATTGCCAAAGCCAAATGTTCAAAGTAATATATTCGTTAGTTCTCCAGATGTTCTCCATCCTGTATATTGTCTGTCAAAGAATATGGCATTAATTAATAAGATGCTGATGATTTATGTCAAATGGTCTAGGCCTCAACACAAGTTTAGTTAAGTAATTTCTGTGTGCTTGAGGGAGTCCCAAAAAGCATACCCGAAAATGAAGAAATTATTTTTATATTTTCGAAAACAGAATTTAAAATATTCTATTATCTTTCACCTTTCTTGATAAAAGTATGCTTTTACCAATTTTTTAAACCCTTTAATTTGTTGAATTTTTGCCAAAATGCAACAGATCCAGATCTCGGCAGAATTTTAGTTCCCAGTGACTTATTTTTAAAAGTATGCTAGCAAAAAGTATCTTGATAATCGATTAATTCGTGACCTTTTTCAAGAAATTTGGAAAACTGTAAGATTGTCTATTCCTTTGTAATATTAACTTTTCATTTTACCCTATCCAATTTACTTCATCTAATTATCAATAAATGTAATATGGCTCTATTAAATATTATAAATTCAATCAGTAATGCTATGCTATGACATGCATGTATAAATACAAACATCCCGATATGCATGGGTCATGCATGGTGCGTGTTTACAATGGTATTCTAAATAGCGCTGGTCAAATTGGCTAATAACCTAGAAACAATATTCTGACAATAAATAATTAGGCAGAATCACAAAATAAAAATCTGCATTAATCCTACTTTAAACATTGCATACTCGTATTAGAGATAGGTAGGTGTTTCTACGCACATTAAGAAATATGTTCTTCAAAACTAGTTATAAAATTGTGAATTTGCGGTCATTCAACATGGACTATTGTATATATATGTTTAAAAAGAAGTTAACAAAACCAAAATTATTCTGAGGTTTTAAATAAACGGCTAAAATAATTTTAACAGTATATCAGATTTTGTTTATAGCTTTTTTTTTATTTCCGTGGTACGTGGATGTACTGTAATCATGAAAAAAATCTCCTTTCAAGGTTTTTTTAGATCTGATGTTTTAGGACCCCAGATGCCAAAAAACATGTTTTCTTAATTCCGTCGGTCTGTCTGTCTATTCGCCGCGTAGATAAAAACGACTTACCCAATAATTGACTTCAAGCCTTGGGCAAAATTAAAAACCACTTGGGAATGAAATGGTAACATTTTAGTAAAAATTCAAGATACATAACGAGGGAAGTGCCAGTTAAAGTAAATTTACCGATTTTTTAGATACGTTTTTAAAAATTTCTTCCATTGAATATTTGTTTTAATAAATATAATGATAAATAAAAAGCCAATCCAGTTTTTTACGAAGAAGTCATGTTACATAATTTTTTTGTAATCGTTTGCCATTGTACATCAATCAATTGCCACAGGAACGAACTGGAAAAAGTTTAGTTCGAATCCAAGATGGTTAAACAAAATGGCGGCCTAATATTTTTTTAAAATCAGTCCTTAAAACGCCGTTTAAAAAATAAGTACAAAAAACCTTCCTCAATTGACTTACATGTTTCACAAAAATGTGAAGTGCGATAGGGATAACCTGGTAAAAGTTTGGTATGAATAGAACATGGCGGAACAAAATGGCGACCAAATTAAAAAAAATCAGTTTAACAAACTGTTTCTTTAATTGATTTTAAATTTTGCTCAAGAATCTCGTGTGATATAGGTAGCAATTGGTAAAATATTGGAACAAAATGGCGGTCTATTAAATAAAATAAAAAATCGGTATATTCGCCTTTAACCAGAACTTACCTCGTACATAATTCCTCTACGTTCAGATAACAAGATAACGTGTTTAAATGCATAAAATTGAATATAATAATTATTTGGTAATAACTTTATACAAATCCTATAAACTGTATTTATTTTTTTTAAGTTATTAACAAACAATTATGTGGATTCTTAAAATGTTTTATCTGCATTTAATAGAATTCTCTATGCGGAAGTTGTAAATAAAGGCGAATTTAACAACGTCTAAATTATTTTAAATTTATTTTTATATTATTATTATTTATTTATTTTTATTTTTTCCATAAAAAGAAGGTTTTATTCCAGGAAAGAAGAAAGACATTTTACCGGATATTTAAACATTTTATTAGGACACCATTTTGTTCACCGGATATTTTCCAAAATGTAACCATTTCATCCCCAAATGGCACTTGATTTTTGCCCAATCGTTTATTGGATAAGAAGTTTTTTACGTATACCGCGCACAGCCAGGCCGACGGAAATGGGAGAACATGTTTTTCGGGATCTAGGATCCCTAAAACGCAAAGATCTGCAAAAATCTTGATGGGTAATTTTTTCTCGATTACAATATTTCCTCTTCATGACGGAAGTAAAAATCGAAAAGGTGCATAAGGTGGGAAGTGCCGGTTAAAGTAAGTTTACCGATTTTCTAGATACGTTATTTAAAATTTCTTCCATCACTATTTGTTTTAATAAATATAAAGAGCAGCCAATTCAGTTTTTGACGAGGAAGTCATGTTACACAACTTTTTTGTAATCGTTAAAAAATTACCCTCCAAGAATTTTTGCAAATCTTTGCGTTTTAGGGTCCCTAGGTCCCAAAAAAACCTATTTCCGTGTGACTGTCGTTCTGTCTGTAGGCAGCATAGCTTAACAACTAATTATCCAACATTTTGGTAAAAATCGAATATGGCGGAACAAATTGACGGCCGCCCGAAACATTTAAAAATTATTAGTAAGAAACTACTTATATAATAGGCCTCCAATTTGCACAAAAATCAAATGTGAGACAGGGATAAACTAGTAAACTAAAAGTGCGAATTTTGTATGGCATAACAAAATAGCGGCCTAATAAAATGTTTAAATATTCGGTAATATTCTTATTTTGGAGAAAATTTCTTTATTTACTTTTTACAGACTCTGTAAATAATGCTATGAGAAATAAATAATAATAATAAATACATATAATAAGTCCTAACATCCTATTCTTAATACATAAAATGATCTAAAACTAGTATTCACCAAATAGAAAGCAAAATGTGGACAGTTTTCAAAAAACAGGGACATCAGCACCGCAACTCATGCTCAGAAAGGTGGAAGGGAAAATTCACTGCTACTTAACTTGTATAAAACCCAAATCTCTAAACTTCGACAGTACTTTTTAATATAAAACTCCATAGAACTTTAGTAGAAGCTGATAAGAATTTACTCTGCTACACATGGCGAATAGGGCAATGGGAATTGAAATCGAACCTAAAGAAGCCATTTTAAAACGATGGGCTGAAAAAGTGGTCCAGGGTGGGCTTTTCTCCGACTTGCACCAGGAAAATAGTGACAAACAGGTGGTTAAGGAACGGGTATCTGTACGCCGAGACTGAGGGCTACTTGTTCGCTATTCCTACACGAAATTACTAAAAATACATTCTTAAATTTCCTGGAGGTGAAGATAGGTGCAGAAGATGTCGTCAAAGCGAAGAAACTATTGAATACATACTAAACGGATGTCAAATATTAGTACCTGTATAATATACAGAACGACGCAATAATGTAGCCATATAGTACACAGAAATTTAACAATTAAGTATGGTTTGCTTACTAAATCTTACTCTATCTTAAATACTTACCTGATCGAGTACTAGAGTCGGATAATTATAAATTGCTATGAGACAGAACTGTCATAACGGACAAAACAATCCCACATAACAGACCAGATATAACAATTACCTTCAAAAAATAACAAATAACAGCACAAAAATTCAAAAATATGCTGAACTCTGGGCTGAAATTAAGCAGATATGGCGACAAAAAGAAGTCTACACCGTCCCAATTGTATTATCTTCAACTGAGATAATCCCTAAAACTGCTCCAATCACTAAAAAAATTAAAAGTACAGCATAATCTCTATATTACGTTACAAAAAGCAAGCATTACTATGCTCAAACTAGATGGTAGGAAAGTTTTTACAATAGGAAAGTTATCTTCCTATAAAAAGAACTTCTTACAATTTCTGTCTTAGACTGTATCTTCTTAGAACCGACATAGTCGTGTACAAAATAACCATAATAATAATCATAAACCCAGTGTAGGTCATCAACCATATAAACGGTTAAAAATCCGAATAAGAGAAATACAGAACATAATGAACCTATACTACTCATTTAAACCATCAGCAACACCTGGATAAATATACGGACACCCTAAAACAGCAACTAAACAACATAGAAGATATCTAAAATGTTAAATCGAAAAGACAAAATCAGCTTTTTGACAACAACCCAAAGCAATTTTACAGAAAGCTCGATAATAATGAACATAAGGGCAAAACCATTCTGCCAGAAAAACAACGCCACGAGGAATACTGGTCCGGTATTTGAGTGGAGCTAAAGGAGTGGATGCTAACTAGATAAGGATAGAAAGAAAAATAACGAATATCCCTGAAATGCAATTTCCTAATATACGCGTGAACGAGCTTAGAGAGGCCTTCAAATCCACTAACAACAGGAAAGCACCAAGACCTATTGCATGTCTGTCTGTCAACAACTGATTATCGATTCTGTGATACTGAAGCAGGACCAAAAAACAATCGAAACCTTCATACTGCGTTTGTGCAATACCACAAGGCGTTCGGCAGTGTGCCGCATTCTCGGCCTATGGAGGTACTGCAAATATACAAAATACATCATACTGTTATTAATTTTGTAAATAACATCAGGCACAAAACTCCATTTGAATAACACCGATACGCCGATATTGATGAGTTTCCTATAAAAAAAGGGATCATCCAAGGTAACTCCCTTAGTCCTTAGTAAATTCGGGTTTTAAGACAGGAATATAACACCCACACTGTCTCACCTCCTTTATATGGACGATATAAAGCTATACACCGAAAATTAAAAAAAAAACTGGATGACCAAATGCTCATTTTCAGGGTTTTTACATGAAGTTTGGATTAGATGAGTTTAAAACTCTGAATATCTGAAATGATGGGGGATGGTGAAATCTACAAATACCTCGGATTTCAGTAGTTACAATACTTCCGTCTTACGAGGGAAGTAAGACCAATATGAGTATTAACTTGATTTGTATAATGGGTCATGATCTCCTAAAAAGTATCAATCTATTTTAACAAACGGAGATCACTGGGCATAACGACCCTATTCCGATCTTCACTTAGAGTGTTTTGAGTCTCATAAGCATATTGATAAATGCATAAATTAATAACATTATTTTACAGAGATGAAAAAAAATCATATATTTCAAATGAATCACTAGTTTTTAAAAACGTAAGAGAGCACGGATATATTTTACAACCTAGTATAGATTTTCATTAATTACTGATAAAACAGACCAAAAATACATATAATAAAATAGCTGTAATATTTGCACAAAATTATCCTATTAAATATAATAATTACGACCGTAAATCTGATGCATTAGGGTACTGTAAATTAGATGTATTAAAATCAGCTTTTAACCAATGAATATATCCCTAAATAATTAATTCTATATAGAGTTAAAATGTTTTGTTTCAGGTCGCCTGGATAAAATCTGACTCAAAAGCAATTCTTGCTATACATACACACATGGTAGCGCAAAACCCGAGACTTGATGTTACGCACAACGGACACAATACTTGGAAGTTAAACGTACATAGTGTCCAGAAAAGTGATGCAGGAACTTACATGTGCCAAATAAATACCGATCCTATGAGAAGCCAGGTAAGATCTTACTGATTTTGCCTTTGTTTCCAACATACGAAACAGTTCTTCTAATCCTGCATTAGGCACATAGCCCTTTTTTAGTATTTTTAAGTATTGTAGCAATATATAGGGACATTCAACGGGGATTCAAGAATGCTCTTTTTAGATATAATCTTACATAATAAAAAAACTGAAGTAGTCATTAGATATAACTTTCTCTGCAGAATTGGAAAATGCCGATAAATAATAATTGAACTGAAATAAGCGATGACATAAATATAGTATTATTTCATGGAAGGTCCTATGTTTATATAATGTTTGGAATTCTCACATTTTTTACGTGGTAATTTCTTGCAAATCATATTGAACTTAATTCAGGTTTTTAGAAATATTAGTCCTTACTTTAATAAAATTACTCCGTTTCCTTTACCATATTAAACGAAGGCCCAATAATTACCTGAGATAAATATGTATGCTTACAAACACAAACATAAATATTATAATATATATATCGTAATAACGTTGGAAGAGGGACTCAGAATTTTATTTTTTTATTTACACCTAATCTGTATTCTTAAATAAGTAATACCTTTGATAATTTCAAGAAACCCTTGACGTCTCTACAAATCAGTAACCGTTCAAGCAAAATGTGTGTAATAACTCCTTTAATTTTGTTTCATCTATGTTTAAAAAGTAAGTCATTTAAATGTGACTTGTCGTAGCAGACGTAAAAATTGTGAGGGTTCCAAAAGTTAACTAAAAATAGAACCTTCCATATAAAAAATACTATGTTTATGTCATAGCTCTTTTCTTTTCAGTTCGAGTGTTTTTTTAGTAGCATTTTACAATTCTACTGAGAAAGTTACATACAAGGGCTATTTCGGTTTTCTTAATAGGTAAAATTATAGCTAAAGAAGCCCTGTTCAGTTCTCATTGGATGGCCCTGTACATTAAATAACTGACATATGAAATATTTACTATCTGTTCTCGAAACACGCTTTCCGAACAATCTCAAAATATTTTTTTTTTGAAACCATACGATGATACCAAGCATCAAATGCACCTTAGTCTCCACGTTTTTTATTAACAATGAAAACACAAACACGGGTCGGAAACTTCGCCATGTGTATTCAGCGTCGTTGTTTGATAATTTTGGTCTTTTCTTACTCTGTCTATCATATCTATAATTATTGTTCTATATGCTTTTGGTTAGCAATCTTCATTTTGTTTCTGCGATGTTAAAACTAGATTTAGACTAACAGGGTGACATTATTTGGCGGAGGAATAGGAACTGGAAGGTTTTTTTTATATCAACCCCTACAACGATAATTATCAAATTACTTCGACTAATGTAGCGTCCGTGTTTAGAAGTTGCTCTAGGCTCGTATCTATCTATCGGGCTGCATATCCAAAATCCATCTTTTGTCTTTAAATATCAGTCTTATCTTATTTAATTCGCCAAGTTCACTATACGTGTTGAGAACTCGCTGTCGGTAGGTATATATCTCTCTCCGATTGCCTATTGAAATTCAATATTCTCAACTGTGTGACTTTAATTCGGACATACCTTCTTTAGAGGTTTTATATATTCCCTGGTTGATAGTTTTTTAGTGTCTTTATTACAAGTAATATATTTGAGGAGTCTACTGTACCAAATAAAATTTTTCCTTTCTTACTTTAATAATCCGAATTAAAGTCCTAGGTTTCAATTCACAGTGTCGTTTTTCATTTCAAATTCAAATAAGGTTATTTGATATATGTTTTTGTGGTTAAATACTGCATTTAACAAGTGGAGCTGAAAAGTAAAATCAACCAAAGTTGTGGCGAGAGTTAAAGAAATTTGGCACTCTTCCTAATAAACAAAAACACTGAATCGAATTGTCAATTCAACTACATTAAATCAACCACCGGATAGTTTTCTTAACTGCTACAGTAATAATTTTAATATATAATAATGTCACTGGAATTTTCGAGTAGTTCCATTTCCTAAGATACCACAACCCACTAAGTACGGTCATTTAAAATTCATCAATTTTTTCCCAGCTTTCTCAAAAATTTGGAACCCAAATAAAATCTTTTGCAGAAATTACAATATTTTACCTGCAAAGCCGTCCGGATTTCAATCAATGCATAGCTACTCTTGCTGATATTACTGACGGTGCCGGTTTACCCAGGGGTCTTTTGGGTGCTGTAGCACCGGGCGGCAAAATTTCAGGAGCGGTAGGCGCGCAAAGCGATAAGATATTATATTATTAGCAACTGAACTAAAGGAAAAGTACGAATTTTGGACGAATATCTTCCTCAAGAATGTGTCCATCTAAAAAAGCTATTACATTTTCTAGCAGAAATAAAAATCACTTCTTCAATGGATTTGATTCAAGCCTTATACGAAAATAAATTTATATCTACATTTTCCAATATCAATATTTGTCTGTGTATTTTTTCTCTATAATGATTACAAATGCAAGTGGTTTTTTTTCACTCTCAAAAGCGTAAAGACGTATTTAAGAAATTCAGTTGCCCAAGAAAACTTGAATTCTTTGGCAATTTTGTCCATTAACCAAGACTTGCTAGATGAAATAGTTCTAACTTTTTTGAATACAAAATTAGGAAGTTTTGTATAGAAAAAATATTTTCTATTATCTTTTCTTCACAAAAAAGCTATACCTGATAAATCTACTTAAATTTTACCGTTTTCGAGATAGTTGCTGTTTTATTACCCGAAACAGCCACGGTACTCACCATTTAGGATATTCGAGTTTTATCATTTTTATAAAGTAGGCTTTTATCAAACAAGAATCAATTTGAATTAACGCATCTGTCACAAAGAAACATATTAGCTTTATTTCTGAACGATTTATTAAAATTTATAAAAATGATAAAACTTGTAATATGCTAAATGATAGCAAAAAAAGCAAAACAGCAAATATCTCGTAAATGGTGAACTTTAGATAGATTTATAAAGTATAGCTTTTTTTGGTAGAAAAGACAGTAGAACCTATTTTTTTTATACAAAGTTCAATAATTTTATATATAAAAAAGTTACAACATTTTTAAGAGCGAAAATTAGCGTAGCGCCCTCTACAAGTTAATCAAAATTAAAGGCATATTATTGTTACTGGCTAAAAATCCGTTATCACCAATTTTCACTTTAATATCTCAAGAACCAGGGATATTATTTTAAAAAATCGAAAATAAAATTTTAACTTAATCACCCTGTATCTTTCTTAATGTTAATTTTTGGACGAAAGCAAGTATGGCTAAATCGCGATATTTTAATCAAATGTATGTATTCCTAAATTATTGGTACGACCTTTTGGGACACCCTATATATATATATATATATATACAATAGTATTATCGAAAAGTTTGCATCGTTAAAAGCGACAAAACAACCTTTTAAATAATTATATTATAGTTTTTATGTTCCACTTACTGATGCATTCGTTTAAACCAAAGATAGAGATTGTTAAAATTTTTGTTAAAGAGTTGGTTTTAGTGGCGGCTCGTGAGTGTATTGAAGGGTGAGGCTACATGAGGTTAATTTTGTTTAAATGTGAATAAATTTCCACGTCACCCATGAGGTATTATTCTGCGACGCGTTGACCTTTTTTTTTAATGGAGGTCATCGCCAATAGCCCTACTAAACCATTAAAAACTAAAAAAATAAACTCTAAAAAAAGTAAATAAAAAGTAAACAAAACAAGTAAAATATGTACACCTATCACTAAAATATAGCGGTGATTGCGATAATAAAAACATAATTTAGTTTATTAAAACTTAAAATAAATAGTTGTATGAAATAAGATAAAAAAACTACTTTTTGAAAACTTTCCAAGCTAAAATTATTTCGCCTCATTCGAGAGCACTTTCTTTAGGAATGGGTTTGCACGGTCGGTTTTTTGATGTGGTCAGAATTTATTTACTAAAATATTTATTATGGGATTATATTTTGTTTTTTTTTTAATGTTATTATGTTGTAAAACTGTTAAAAAGTATATTTCTAATTGGTAATAGATAAAAAGTTATATAAAAAAATTCTCTTTTCCTTTATTTTGGGGGTGAGGCGCGGCCTCAGAGGCCTACCCTGACGAGCCGCCACTGGTTGGTTTATATTTTATTTGCGTCTGGGCGTTAGTATTAATTTAAGTTTATGTATGTTTCATTTTATTTTGGTTTAGTAAAATTATTATTCTGTGATTCTCTGAAATAAATGTTTCTAACATATGGTTTTGTTTTAATGTTTTTTCCGACCGGGCAGGGGGCGTTGCGTTTTTGTAGCACCGAGCGGCAAACTACCTTAAACCGGCACTGATTACTGATGACGTCCTACATAAAAATGATAAAAACAAAATTAGCGTTTTACTTCTTTTAGACTTTGCCCAAGTTTTTAACATGCTTAACCATGAGTTGTTTGTTTCTCTTACTAAATATCTCGGCTTTGGAAATGGTGGTCGAAAATGTATCTCGTCGCACTTATGCGGTGGGTCAAGTAGTTTTGAATAGTAAATTTTCCGAAAGACAAGTGCAACGTCTGGTGTTCCAGAGGGAAGTAAACTTGGCCCTTTGTTATATTCTTTTCGGCAACCAAATCTAATTGTTTTTTGATTTAGTCCATAATAATATGGCGAATCACCACGTAGCTATTGACCTTAATGCCTTATTTAAAACTGCAACCGATCACATGCTAAAAGTTAACCCTATAGTAAATCCTCCGTAATTCTATTCTTTTCCCCCAAAATTTGAATTCTGTCTGGTCCAGCAGCTTTTCAACTGGCAGTTTTTGAAATTGCTTCTTTGACTTTTGCTTCTGTGATGATAGTAAATTTCATTGCGGGTTCCGACTGAAATGAGACTTGAGACCCAAAGCCAAGTTGCTTGAGTGTTATGAGAAGATGTCATTTAAGGTCTTGAATTTTGTCATCTTTCTGCAACTCTATACCTAAGTGGCGATATAAAGCTTTTTTCGTTTGTAATAAACAGACGATTTTGTGATTTTTGTTTTGGGTTCTTAAAGTACCTTGCCAATCGCTCTGAGTACACAGAGAGTTTTTGCCTCATCATGTTGTTCATATTTTTTCCTGATGATCTGCACTTTTTTAAATAGTTTTTTATTTCTTTTATTTGTGCTCAGGAAACTATTGAATTTCTGCTGCGAAGCTGGAGGAACATTTTCTTAAGCTGCGGCATTTGATAAAGTGTTGCCGCTATTGTGTCTTGTGGCAGCCATAAGCAAGGCGGCGCCACTCGCTCCGCCATTGACTGCTCTGGATCCGAAGACCCTTGCCTAAATCCCCTTCACCATCCGAGGCATCATTATTATGACTCTCCATCATGTAGTGGGGGACTCTTTTAATCGCCTTTTATGATAAACAGCGATTACCCTGATCTTATTCTTAGCCGGGTTTCAGACGGAGGTCAGAAGGAAAATATTTTTTGGGGAAGAAAAAGGGATATCTAGGTGGATAGATATTTGTTTGATGGGTTTTTAAGGAAAAAGGTAGGGGTCAGCGGAGAGCTGGGCGGCGCTGGCAGTACCGTCTACGTATGTAGGTAGCGGTAGCATACAGACACTGCTGGAAACAGTGCCCATATGGCCAAACCATTGGTAATAAAAAATAATAATTATTATTATTATTAGTATTTATTTTTAAATGCCGAATGGCTTTCGCACTCCCTCTCTAAACAGAGGGTGAACATTTACTTATCCCAGATATTTACATATCAAAAGGATTGGAGCCCTGATGGGGCCCATTCCGTGTTATTGGGTGCATTTTGGTTATTAGTTTTTAAGTTACCCGTAAACGTGCGAACTACTCGGGATGCCGCAAGTAGCACGGCCTTTTGCATGGCCTCAAAAAGACGTTCATTAGGACCAAGCTCCTTGATGTTCTAAAACAAGTTTTTTGGATAACTCCTGTTTTTGACATAATGAAAGTGTTCGGTATAGCCACCTCTATCAAAGTGGTTTTTCTTCTCCTTTTATCTGCAAGAATAAGATCTGGTCTATTATAAATGTTAGTTTGGTCTGTCAAAACAGTGCGGTCCCAATAAAACTTGTAAAGAGTATTTTCTAAAATTGGCTCAGTTTTGTGCATATTATATAGCACTCTTTGTTCCTGCAAAAGCTGTAATTTCTCTGCTAGTTCTTGGCGCAGAATTTTGGCTAATGCATCACTCGCAGCGAACATTTGACTTTCCCCTATGACATGTTGGATGATCTCTGACATCCGACATCCATACCTGCAGCGGTCATTTACCACTGTAGCATCTTTCGTTATATATTTTAAGTAATTTCTGGTTGGAGTTACCTGATCTTGTATGGCAACTAGGAAATCCTCCGTTTCAGGAAACATTCGCTTCGACGTCAGCCAGTAGTTCGAGGCTATGTTGTCGACGTAATCCTGACTGACCTCATTTAAAGGTCTGCCACGCAGAGGCTTGTCCCGCCAACTCTTCAGTTTCTCATCTACGGATTCGTGATGTGTTGAAACTTGCTGCTCTTTCAGCTGTGAAGGCGTAAAGAGATCCGAATCATAAATAATCCGATGTAAGTCAGATGTGCGTGCTTTTTGTTGAAAATAGTTTCGTAGTTTGGTGATTTGTTGGTCTAGCTGCTTTGAGATTATCTGTTAATCCTCTTGCGCCTTGATGCCGTAGACCGCTTATAATTTCAATTGCTTCTATACTCTGACCGTTCTGCATCTCAGAGCCATCCTCCTGCATCCTACCCTTCCTTATACTGACAATTCTGCAGGTATCTAGCCCAAACCGCATTGTAATATCTGTAGAGAAATTCTCGACAATTTTGAGCATTTGATCCAGCTCGTTCTTGGTAGCTGCTATTAGTTTTAAATCGTCCATGTATAAAAGGTGGTTTAACTTAATTTTTTCTCTGTTGTTTTTTTTTATACTAAACCCAGTAGAATAACCAGTAGAATTTAAAAGGTTAGACAGAGGGTTCTTGCAATACAAAAACATAGCGGACTCAGTGAATCACCTTGAAAAATACCTCTTTTTATTGGTAGAGGATTAGTTTTGATGTCAATATTTTGGTATCATTCAACTGAATAGTAGTGTGCCAGATTGACCTGGCATGTTCCATGAAATGTATTATATAGAGTCGAACGCTTTTTTATAATCAATATAAGCCATAAAGAGAATTCTCCGCTCAGAGTAAGTTTGATTAGAGATGACCGAATCAATTATCAGTTGCTCTTTACAACCCATAGAGTCTTTAGCACAACCCTTTTGTTGTATAGATAATATTTTATTGTGTTTACAATTTGTCGATATCCTTAAAGTTATACAGGATGTTATCAGCTTAGAAAGGGTTGGAAAGTAAGTAATTGGGCGATATTTAGAAGGATCGAGCGTGTTGCTTAGGTCTTTTGGAAATATTTTGGGGTTCCTGCATTAGAGTATTAAGGAAAAATGCTAATTTTTCGTGTGTGGCTCTGAGTTTCTTTGACCAGTAATTATGTATTCCATCAGGGCCTGGGGCTGTCCAATTGTGTACCATTTTAAGGATGCTCGTAATTTCTTCAGTTGTGAAAAGATTATACTGCATTTGGATATATTCCCGAGCAGCTATATTTTCTACTTCAATCCAGTTTGCGCTTAAATTAGATGTCACAGGGGTAGATAATTGCTCTTTCAAAAAAAAATATTACCATTATTATTATTATTATTATTGCTATTACTATACAATTAAATAACTAAAATATCATCCAGTTATTTTGTTCCGCCATATTGGATTGTTACCACATTGCATCCCCTTATGACCTTCTTACGAGGAAAGCAAAAATTAAAAATTATAGTATATTTAAGCAACGTCTCTGTATAGTATTTGCCTTTATTACATTTTATTAACCCGCTAAACAGGGATCCCTGACTATATATTTAATTGAACCTGAAAATGCGATTTTAACACAGCTGTAAACAAAAGTGAAAACAAAATTATAAATCTGCTAACAGATTTTGGTTTTATCAGCCGCAATTAATAAAATTAATATTAGATTATTACACAGACAGATTAAATTCGGCCGTGTTAATAAATTATTTAATTTACGAGTAGTTCAAAAATGTTTCAAATATTACTCCCAAATCAGCCAAAAGTTAATCGCAAAGTTAGATATATTCAAAAGAATAAGCTTATAAGCGCAAAATTTCATAATGAATAGAGGCATTTAATGCAACTCATATGCTACAGTTTTTTACATATTTTGCCGTTGTAAAGCTTTTAAATATTTTGTTTGAATTTGGCAAAGAGCTTAATTTTTGTGGTACGCGTAAAACGTATCACACAAAGCTTTGAATTCAAAGTGAAATTCCGGAGCATTTTTCCCGATGTTTACTTTTTACTTTTTTTGGCCGATTTAGTCAAATAAAAAATACACAGAAAATGCTTTTAAGCATAAAAAGGATTCCGTTTTTTCTAAACTGTTGCTGACATCGAAATCCATACGGCAATATTTGTTTGGAAATCATTGTTTGTCGAAAATAATAGATATTGTTTGGTCATCAATTTCCAGGTCAATAGTATTACACAATAGCCGGTATTTTATCTGTAGTTATCTTTAACTTAATACAGTTCAGAGCATTAAAGCTCCAGAGAAATCCGGAAAAATCAGGATTCATATGGCATTTAGATTGACAGCGAATTGCTAAGAATATCAGGGAAACTATATAAAAGTCGTAGACGAAGTGTATTGAAGTCAAACAACCGCCAAAACAAAAAGCTGAGAGATAAGTACAAGTATCATCAAAAAAACGACAACAAAATTACATACTCGATTTCGATGATAAACATGCTTTGCCAATGGGGATTTTCAATAATGTAACAATGAAAATTATGCCTCGTTACTAAGCCATAACTCAAAATGATGCTTAGCAAGTAAGCAGTAATTGAACTGCTGGCCACTTGAAACAGTTCACCTGCATTTTTTGGTAAAGTTTAAGTTCGAATATTTTTAAAACGAGACGAAATACTGAGGTGCGGTTTTAGGTTGTATCTTGCAAATTTTATTTCATATAACCGATGTTAGGCGTAAAACTTACCCAAGGCTAGTTGTTTATACAGGGAGTTAAACAAGACTCAAATTTTTCCATTTTCTGTTTGTTCCGAAAATCTACAAAAAGGAATTAATTTTTCTACATAATAAGCTGTAACTTTTTACTATCCATTTGATATAAAGTTTTCTTGCTAGAGGGTCCTTAAGTCATATTTTTTTATAATGCGCGCGGTCTGCACTGCACTAGGCAGAACATATACAGGGTGTGAAAAAAATGTGGCAAGGTTAGTTAAAAACCTAGCGATCCTAAAGATCATGTACGTATATTTCAGCACCCTGTAGCGTAAAAAAAAATTCAAATTTAAAAGTTTTTACTTAAATTTTAAGTGGTAGTGAATAATTTCTCCAAAATGTTTTTTAATTTTCTCTCTAACTTTATGACTTTAACAAACACAGGTGTTGATTTTACAGCCAAATTTACCAACATCGGGTAACACAAGAGGAATGTAACAAGCTGCCACCTTTTTAGTTTTAGAAATATTAACTTGAAATTTGAAATGTCTCTATAACTCCATAAAAGAAAAAAATTCTATAAAAAAATAATTAAGTTACGCTTTAACCGGAAGTAACCCCCTACTTTTTTATTTTAAATAAGACCCTGTATATTTAACGCACTATCGCATTCAGCTTAAAATTAGATTTTGAACGATATATCACAAGTTAAATTTGGTGTCCAATGTTTTTTGCGAAGAAAATGAATGTGAAAAATTATACAAGGTGTCAATAAAAAATATCGGAGTAAATTGCGAATTCGGTGATTAAAACAAAAAGTGAAAAAAATTGAAAAATTCTATTATTTTCCAAAACGACGTTTAAGTTAATCTGTCTAAAAAAAATAAAAACTAAGCTTATTTTGGACTGTTTAAAAGAAGTATTTTGTAAAAAGTGACTGCATTTTTATTATGAAACGTCAAAGTTGCATTTTCAAAAAAAGACTGTCCAGCCGCCATTTTGAAAACAAAACTAACCTTGTGATATATCGTTGATAACCTAATTTTAAGCCGAATATAATAATTAATAAAAACGTATATTGTATATTTTCTGAGTAGTGCAGACCGTGCACATTATAAAAAAATATGACTTAAGGGCCCTCTAGCAAGAAAATTTTACATCAAATGGCTAATAAAACTTACAGCTTATTATGTAAAAAAATTAAATCTTTTGACAAAAAAAATCATATCTCAAAAAATATTAAAAATTTTAAAAAAAGTTTGAAATCGTTTTTTACAATTTTACCAAGGATTACGCTAATCTAACAATTAGAACCAAAAAATTGTTTTTGTAGATTTTCGGAACAAATAAAAATTTAAGAGTATAAATAACTTTTTAGCTTAGGTAAGTTTTACGCCTAAGGTCGGTTATATGTAATAAAATTTGCAAGATACAACTTAAAACCGTCACCTTAGTATTTTTTCTCGTTTTAAAAATATTCAAACTTAAATTTTACCAAAAAATGCAGGTGAACTCTTTCAAGTGGCCAGCAGTTTATATAAAATTTCACGAAGTTTCCTCAACGATTGAATAATCGCAAAACATCAATATCTGTTTAAAATCTTAGTCAAAAAGCAAATGGTTTACCTCAATATAATAATTAAGGGATGTGATGGTTTTAAAATAGTTTCGGGTTGGTTGACAACTATCTAGTGTTCAAAAATATGTTTAATATCCACTGATGACCGCTTGAAACAGTTTGCGTACATTTTCTTGTAAATTTTACAGTGAAATATCTTGATGACTAAATAAGATTTCCAATTGCGGTTATGTAGCATTCTTGACAAATTTAATTCTTAGTATGCTGGATTGACTGTGGTCTCAGATTACCATGAAAAGTATAGGGTTAAATCTAAAAGCTTGTGGATTTTTTCAAAATTCTTCCGAGAATTCATAAAACTTCTTAAATATTATTTTTCACCAAAATGATAGATTTTTTAAATTTTAACTTAATAATTTTTATCTGAAACGAGTAATATTTGTCAAATGTATATTAGTTAGTAGTGCAATATAATATTCCTTAACAAAGATATTAAACAAACTATATTTCAGGTCGTGATATTTTTTTTACTTTTTAATATATTTTGTAGACCATAACTGTATGGCTATGATTTGAATAACATTCGACATTATCTGAATTTATATGGTTTTTACATATTTTATTAACGTACTGTTAAAAAGGCGATACCAGCGTGGCAAGTTTATTTGGTAAAGTACATAACTAAGCCCCTGGACAGACAAACATATACATGCAAAATTATTGACAAAATTCAAATTTTGATATTTTTAAAAAGAACTAAGATATTAAGTTGTGGTTTTCGGGTTTCTCTAACACTAAATATGAAGTGTATGGCCCAAAAAACCATAACTGTAATATGTTTTAGAGCGTATTATGTAATCTTGTAACGATGGCTGTTCAAAAAAGATATTTTCGTGATCTTTTCTGGCCAAGATAATGTACTCTTAAATAATACAAAAAAAACAAATGTGGTTATTTTTAGTTTTCTTTTCCTTTTAACACACAAGGTATTTTTAACAAATTTTAAATTTTTTTAACAAGTTTGTTGTATTTTATGCATGCATTAAGCATTTGTTTCTTGCGCCAATTATGATCAGGAATAATGCCTCTAAATATTTACACATGACTGTTGCATATATCAGGCTTGTCAAAAGTCAAATGTTCAGCGCCACCATATATATATATATATATATATATATATATATATATATATATATATAAATATATATATATATATATATATATACATACATATATATATATATATACGAGGCATGTTTTTTAAGTAAGTACCGTTTTGCGATTCCGCCGCCGCAGCGCTACGGTCGGCGTTCCGCGCATGCGCGCTGGTTACCTACCTCTCTTGTCTACGCACAGACGCCATTACAGTCTGATTCTTCATTGTATACGTTGTTTATTGAGTGTTTAAGATGCCTCCGACAATCGTGAGTCCCGCCGATTGTGAAGTACGTGCTGTTATACGATTTCTTAGTGCTAAAGGCGTAAAACCGATCGATATTCATCGTGAGATCTGTGAAGTTTACGGACAAAACATTATGAGTGATGGAATGGTAAGGAAATGGGTGAGAGCATTTAAAGATGGCCGCACAAATGTGCATGATGAAGAACGAAGTGGGCGTCCTTCGATCGTTAATGAAGATTTGGTGCAGAAAGTGGACGAAAAGGTTAAAGAGAACAGACGCTTTACAATTTCATTATTGTGCGACTACTTTCCTCAATGTTCTCGTAGTGTTTTGTATCGCATTGTGACCGAGAACTTGAATTACCGGAAATTGTGTTCACGTTGGGTTCCGAAAATGTTGACGGACTTGCACAAAACCCAACGTTTAGGCAGTGCATTGACTTTCCTTGAGCGGTACCACAATGAAGGTGAAGTTCTTGCACTTGAAGAAACACCTGGGCGGTAAGCGTCTTCAAGACGATAACGAAGTCAAAACAGTTGTGACACAGTGGTTAACCAGTCAGGCGGCAGAATTTTATGAGGAGGGTATTCAAAAACTGGTGCCACGTTATGACAAGTGCCTCAATATTCACGGAAATTATGTAGAAAAGTAGATTAAGGTACAGGCTTTCATGTAAAAATAAAATTATTGCGATATCTTTGCACGTTTTTTTTAAATTCCAAAACGGTACTTACTTAAAAAACATGCCTCGTATATATATATATATATATAATATATATATATATATATATATATATATATATATATATATATATATATATATATATATATATATATATATATATATATATATATATATATATATATATATATATATATATATAATATATATATATATATATATATATATATATATATATATATATATATATATATATATATATATATATATATATATATATATATATATATATATATATATATATATATATATATATATATATATATATATATATATATATATATATATATATATATATATATATATATATATATATATATATATATATATATATATATATATATATATATATATACATATATGTATATATATATATATATATATATATATATATATATATATATATATATATATATATATATATATATACAGGGTTCGCCAAACTCAGTGGCGTATTAGAAGTATATGGAGAACGAGTAAAGATATTTACATGAGATTTGGGTAAGGTTCATACTAAGAAGTGAACTATATTTTAAAAATATTTTCGAAGTTGCGGCGTTGCCAGCTCTATTGCAGACAGACAGGAAGTTTCTTTTTTTAAATACAATACCCTGTATATTATTGCATTGTCAAATTCTACGAACTATTCTGAGCATTTTTTATGTAGTATGTTCTATACCTATTTTGAGCAGTTTTGGAAATAAAAATTATTTTCTAATTTTTAAGGGTCAAATCGGCTTCAATGTAAAACACGATATATTTTTAGAATATTGTCCCAGAATTCTGAAATTTTTATACGAGTTTCCGAACATGTAGGTTAATTGACGGCTGAAGGTATTTTTTAATAAAAGGTTATACAGGGTGTATAAAAATATAGTTTATTCGCGAGGAACAGAATGTCCATAACTCGATTTTTTTTAAATGGAACACCCTGTATATTTTAATTGCATCAAATAGAGAGAGACATTGCCTTTCAAATGACATTAGGTGTTCCTATACCCATCTCTGATGGGTAATGAATTAAATGGCATTTAAAAGAAAAAATCGACCATTTTATTATTTTCTGGAAAAAAAATCTATGTTAAAAGCACTAAATAGACAAGTAAACATTTTTGTCAATAATATATCTATCTTAATGATAACTAAATGAAAATACGTTTGTTGAGAAAAATCTATAGTTTAATATTTACAATATGTATTCACAAACGCTTTACATAAAAAATTAACGATACAACCGAATAAAACAATATTACAAAAATATAGCTAACAACAGAACTATCCCCAAATGAATTGTCAGTAACTGAACTGTTTAAAGTGTCCTCCATTAACTCTGAGGCATTTGAATCTCTTCCGCGGATAATGCCAGCAGTGCTTCTCTTGTCCGATTTAGGAGTTCTTCCTTTGTTTCTACTGGCGTCTGATAAACTATCCCTTTTACCCTGCCCCAAAGATGGAAGTCGAGAGGGGTAAGGTCTGGGGACCTAGGTGGCCAAATCCATGGACCTCGTCGGCCAATCCATCTGTCTTCGAAGATTGTAGTAAGTTCCGCACTTACTTCGTTTGTACAGTGAGCCGGTGCCCCATCTAACTGATACCAGCAGCTCCGGAGTAAGTTCAATGGTAACTCGTCGAGAAAATCAGAAACTGTAGTTTTCAATATTTCCAAATATTTTTCAGAATTTAAATTTTCATCGTAAAAGTAAAACTTTATTTTGTCATTCATCATGAGGCAAAATACATTGAAACCGAACTTGTATTGAAAACCTTTTTCTCTGATAAAATAAGGATTTTCTTTGGACCAAAAATGTGAATTTCTTCTGTTAAATATCCCTTCTTTTGTGAATTTGCTCTCATCGGTCCAAATAACTTTTTTTAAAAAGTTGGGATCTTCTTGTGTACGCATCAGGATCATTTCGCAGTATGCGACGCGCTGAGGAGGATCAGTAGGCTCTAAAGCCTGGGCTGTTATAAATTTATAATTATGCATGGAAATAAGACAAAACAGTAATTTCATTGTCTTCGTTACCTGTTACAGGTTTGACTTGAAGTCTTGGTCTTTTAACATTATTGTACTCTCTGTAATTCTTCTCTATTCTTTTAAACTTTTTCTCGTTCATTGGGACAGAATCTGGATAAAGTTGATTAAATTGTCTACATGTTCTTGATATTATTTTATCACATTGACCGTGTACATAAAACAAATTTAGAATTTCTACACTTGAGTAAGAATTTGCCATTTTAAATTAGTGAATTTTTGACAACTATGCATATTAAAAACAAATGTTCTCTGTTTGGTTTCCTGGGAGATGACAGGCGTGCACAGCCTACTAGTTAAATAATCTTTCGTTTTACGAGATATTATTCGTGCTTCTACTAAATGGTATCTAATTAATTAATCATCAGCGATGCTAATACTATCGAAAGGTATTTTTTTCTCTGTTGGATGCAACAAAAATATACAGGGTGTTCCATCGTGAGTATTGTTTTATTCGGTAGTATCGTTAATTTTTTATCAAAAGCGTTTGTGAATACATATTGTTACTATTAAATTATCGATTTTTATCAAGAAAAGTATTTCCATTTAGGTATCATTAAGACAGATATACGTAGAAATAACTTGCCAGTATTTGACAAAAATGTTTACTTCTCTATTCAGTGCGCTTAAAATAGATTTTTTTTACAGAAAATACTAAAATGGTCGATTTTTTTTTAAAATGCCACTTAGTTCATTACCCATCAGAGATAGGTATAGGAATACCTAATGTCATTTGAAAGGCAATGTCTCTCTCTATTTGATGCAATTAAAATATACAGGGTGTTCCATTTAAAAAAATCGAGTTATGAACATTTCTGTTCATCGCGAATAAACTATATTTTTATACACCCTGTATAACTTTTAATTAAAAATTACCTTGAGTCGTCAATTAACCTACATGTTCGGAAACTCGTATAAAAATTTCAGAATTCTGGGACAACGTTCTAAAAATATATCGTGTTTTACATTGAACTCGATTTGACCCTTAAAAATTAGAAAATAATTTTTATTTCAGAAACCTCTCAAATTAGGTATAGGACATACTACATAAAAAATGCTCAGAATAATACATAGAATTTGACAATGCAATAATATACAGGGTATTGTATTTAAAAAAAGAAACTTTCTGTCTGTCTGCAATAGAGCTGGCAACGCCGCAACGAAATTATTTTTAAAATAAAGTTCACTTCTTAGTATGAAACTTACCCAAATCTCAATAAATATCTTTACTCGTTCTCCATATACTTCTAATACGCCACTGAGTTTATATATATATATATATATATATATATATATATATATATATATATATATAGATATATATATATATATATAGGTATATATATATATATATATATATATATATATATATATATATATATATATATATATATATATATATATATATATATATATATATATATATATATATATATATATATATATATATATATATATATATATATATATATATATATATATATATATATATATATATATATATATATATATATATATATATGTATGGGTATAAAATAACTTAAAAATAGGATTTTTCTAATGAAACAGCCTGTATGTTATACTTTTATGAAATGAATTTTTTCTTGCTGATTATAAGTAGGCTGATACCTTAATCTTCAAAGATTCTAGAGAAGTTTGAAAAAAAATCCTGCTTTAAGAGCAATTTATTTCCATTGGTTCCACTATGTAGTAGAAACTTCTTCGTCTCTCTTAAACATCGCTTGTTACGGCAGAATTTTGTCAAATTTCTTGAGAGTATATTTATAATCAGCAAGTAGAAGCCCATTTAATACAAATACAAATAAATATAAGTCGAATTTGCTCCATATTTTCGAGACATCCTGAATACATAAATACTAATTTAAACCAGTTTCCCATTACAATATATTCATTATATATTATTTCCATTAACTAATAAAAGTTACATATATCTGTAAAAATCCAATTTAAAATTTTTATGCCGTTCCAATGTTAGAGGCGACAGCAAAAAAAAAAACAAAAAAGTTGATTTTTTTTAAATAATCCCCGATAATGGTAATTTGTTTAGACTTTTTAAATACTTCCTTTCTTTCTTCTAATTGCATCTTTTCAAAAAGTTCTTCGCTTTTGTAAAAAGCTTAAATCGTTTAGGCGCCAGATGTGGAAATAACACTTGCTTTTGACCTAAATTTTTTTTAATAATGAAAAAAAATACTTTCCATAGTTTGATATCACTTATTAACGTGACTCAGAATATCATAAAAATAAACGTTTTCTGAGAGTTTCAAATAATTATTTTAATTTGTTCGCCAGTTATCGCGTATCAAACCACACTCTAACAAATTCGAAAAAAATATTTTTTAATGTTAACGGACGATAAATTAGAAATAATATAAACATATTTTTTATATTTTTCAATGGCCTCAAGTGTGCGGTAAAAACATAAAAAAATTTAAAAGCGTATCTGAAACCGTTTCTGAGATATGACGACTAAAAGGTTAAAAGTGCGTTTGTCCACGGCGACAAATATAGCTATATTAAAATTTTAAGCAAGTTACGAGGAAAAACAATTTTTTTTTGACAGCTGTAAAAATATTTTTTTTATTAAATTACGCCACTAAAAGTTATATAGAACTGTGAAAACCGTATTTGAAAATAATTTAGAAGTTACGGGAAATACAGTTTTTTTGACAGCTGTCAAAAATATTTTTTAGTAAATTACCCCACCAAAAGTTACATGACTCTTTAAATGTTTACGTTTTTGGAGCCATAGTGAATGAAATCCTTAATATTACAAGTTCTTACTACAAATTAACTTTAACTTAAATTATCTCAAAACTAATTATGGACTTTATCCATTTTAGCTCTAAACGCCTGATTGTTGATATTTTTTTGGTATTTGTTGATATTAGTTCTTGTTCTTTTTATATAAATAAAATTAAAAAATAATTCAGTCATGGTTTTCTCAGTTAGTAGAAACAAATTCTATTGACTAGCCCTGTATAACTACAAAAATGGAGTGATAGAATTGTAAAACTGTATTGGTACACAAATTTTCGTATACAAATTGGAGGAAATTTTATTTCAGATTTCTTTTGAAACCCTGTATAATCGACCCGATATTAAAATGTAAATTAAAATCATTTCCCCACTAAAACAAAAGCAATATCAAAAAGAAAAAAAAACCGTTTCGATATATAAGACCAATGTTTCCAAACTGGTTATCAGAAATGACAGCAAACCGCCACCTCCTTGATTTAGAGGTAACATAATTTCTATTTTTTTTAAGTACTGAATAACGAGATTCGGAGATAATATGTTACCAGGTGCCTTGCTTTAGGCGCGCATTGCATAATATCTTTATATTGCGCTACTAACTAATATATCAAATTAAAAAAAGCTTTATTGTCTAAGAAACATCTTATTGACAAAGAAAACATTCCCTAACATAAAAAATTACGTTTTAAGAGCAAAAATTAAAAAAAAAATCTAAAGATCACAACAATGAAAACAAATACAAAAAACACAATAACTAGTGCACAAGTAAAGTGTCAACACAAATATTTAAAATATAAAAATTTAAATGCATTTGTCAAATTATATTGTAAAAATATATAAAAAAAACTAATCTACGTATAAAAATAAAAAAGATATAAATACATATAAACACACCTACAATCGATCTTCGAAAAATTCGTTCAGTGCATAAGAGGGTCTTTTAAGCAGGATTTTTTTACTCGCCTTCTAAATATTTGTTCTTCATGAATTTTTCTCAAATGTAAAGGTAGATGATTATATTTTTGTACCGCAATAAACTAAATAATTTTTAATTTGAGATGTTTAAGGTGCAGGTAAGTTAGCGTTATATATTCGTCGAGTGTTATAAACTACTTTTTTTATGAGACAAACAGTTTCCAATGCGAAAATACAACCCAAAGTTAAAATGTTGTTTTTTGTAAACAATGGTTTACATAATTCTCTTGGTAGAGCCTTAGTCATGTACCTCAGTGCTCGTTTTTGAAGTATAAAAATACTTTGAAACAATAAGGTTGAACAGGTGCCCGAAAAACGAATGCCACAACGCAGGTGTGATTCTATCAATGGAAAATATGCGGTACGTGTTGTTTGAATATCTAAATTGATTGATATAATTCTTAGGGCAAAACAGTTTTCCGACAACTTTTTGCTGAGTTGTCGTATATGAAATTCAAACTTAAGGTTGTTATCAAGAATGAGTCCTAAAAATTTGCTATGATTTTGCTCTGTTACCAAGTTTGAATTTAAACTTATGCCACTTACACTACATTTAAACGGAACAATGCAAGTCTTTAAGATATTTAAAGTCAAATAATTAACTTGACACTATTCGTTAATAATAGGCGAATCTATCTGTATTTCTGACTGAAGGTCATCTAATTTTTTATTACACCTTAAAATAGTAAGGTCGTCCGCAAAAAGGGTAATTCTACCATCTAGGTTTAACCAAGCTAAGTCGCTAATGTATATGATGGACAATATTGGTTCTAGAACTGAACCCTAAGACACACCAGTATTTATTCAGATGTGAAAACTACAGACTGATGTCTCCCAGATAAATAAGAACTAAATGACTAAACATCTTTCCCTAAATCCATAATGTTCGAGTTTATACAGCAAGGTGTTATGCTCTACATAGTCGAATGCCTTTGACAAATCGCAGAAAGCCGCTGCGGTGAAATATCCATCATTCAGTCCCAAAGATAAAGATTCCATGAATGAAAAGATGGCATCACTGGTACTCTTTGAAAATCGAAAGCCAAACTGTTCACGGGATAATATATTATGGAAAGACAAACAACCTATCCTTTTTTTCTTTAACATAAATAAAAACTTCCACTAGAAAAGGAAATATGTATTTCTACAAATGCCTGATGCGTGAGTTCAGGAAGTTTTAAGAATACCTTTATAGAGATTTCATCCCATCTTGAAAAATGTTTACTACTTATATCTTATACATAAAATGATTAAAAAATAGAATTAATTGACAAGTAATCATTTGGTGAATGGTTTTTTAAATTTGTCATGTAGCTTCTGTGCTATAGAGCAGTAAAACACATTAAAACCATTAGGACTTAAATTTGTATCATGCAAAGAGGATTTCTTTGACTTTTCTCTCAATTCGTTAACAATTTCCTCTGATTTTTTTTTTGGTTATTTTTAGCTTATATTATTCAATTGTTATAGATATTAGTTTTAATTAAACGAATAATATGCTTATATCCTTCTATATTTATGAAAGTACGATATAAAAAAATGATTATGTAACATATATTTTCTGATATCATGCAAGAAATGCATATTTCGATGATACCTTGCGTCAACCAAAGTTTGTTTTTTATTTCTAATATTTCTAACTGGAAAGGCCCTATTAAATACATTCTTTTAGAAATCATGGAATTTGCTCAAAGGATCAGATATATCAAGAATGCTAGGCCAATTAATTGTTAATGCCTGAACATAAGTCAGCAAAACTGTCAAAATTTCTATTAGAATGTATCCGTCCTTTTCTTACATTAGACTTTTACTCCTTAGTAACTTGTTCAATATCACAGCAGACAGCTACCCGCACTAATAACTGAACAATTCATTTCCGCTTTATGGCAAAAAAAAATTTGACGAATACTACTCGTTTCAGGAAGAAAGCCTCATATTAGAATGAAAAATTTGCAAGAACTCCAGAATTTTTTATAAAGGCCTGTATATCTTGAACAAAAAAAAATAAAATTGCGAGAAATTGTTTTTCATTATTTTTTGAAGACTATTTTGGTATTAAAAAAATCATATTTTTTTATAATTTTTGGGATTCTTTGAAAAAATTAAAAAATGCTAGGGTTCCAGATTTAACCCTAAATATATATCCCTCTCAATATTAATCTGAAGTCACAGTCAAACTAGTATACTAAGGATTTAATTTGCCAAAAATGCTTCAAAATCGCAACTCGATATCTCATTTAGTTACCAAGATATTCCACTTTAAATTTTACCATAAAATTTACGCAAACTGTTTCAAATTTGCGTAAATTTTATTTTTACTTATAAAGCCTCTAGACTGAGTTCTTCTCGGCCTTTCGCCATCGTTTTGGAATATTCTACTTCACAGTACCGATCATTTCTAATTTTAAAGTATATGAAGCTTAAAGATCAGTTTCAAAAAGCTGGTATAATGCACTTAATGGTATGACAACGAAATTTAATAGTAGTGTAAAGATAGAGATTTTTTTAGTAAGAAAGTTTCATCATAAAACATATTGTTTGTCTCCTCTTTACTGGTTTTCTAGTTATGCCCATGGATATTTTACAGTGAATTGTCCTACAACTAAGTTACTTGGACAGTTAAATTTTTTTTTCATAGCAATCTTGTCTCTTCAACTAGTTGTTTTGAAAAGTAGTAGCAAAATAAGTAAATTGTTTTTTATTCGATACCAATTAAATCTTATTTGATTGATCACTACAATATAAAAATTAAAATTTGTTTCAGATGGGCATACTAAACGTAGTGATTCCACCTGATATACTTCCAGACAATGAATCTGCAGAAGGCTCAGGAACTGCTATAGAAGGTGGTATAATTCGTCTTAAATGTAAAGCTGTGGGAGTACCTGACCCCACTGTTAGTTGGAAAAGACAAGACGGCAGGAATATCATATTAAGGCATGAAGGGGAAAAAGGAAAAGGTAAGGATATTGCACAATATTAACAAATCTTGGCCTGAATTATTTGATTTTTATTATCTCCCTCATGATAGTTACATAATTACATCAATTATTATATAATCAGGTTATTTAATAAAACCTCCAACTATTTATACATTCATTTTAAGTATGATGCGTCTACAGCACCCTTATGAAAATCAGGCTAAACTAAAAAAAAACAATAAAAAACCTTATAAAGATAAACGATTGCAACAATAAAAAGTTAATAACCTTTTAATTGTAATAATAAATAAAATATTAATTAGTGCATTATAATCTGTTAAATTCACTGTAAGGTAATGTGTAATGTTAATAGTTTATTTTAGAACCGTTGAAAACCAAATTATTTTAATAAGATGTTAATACAACTATCTGTAATCTATATGGATGTCAATTTCTAAACTTTCCACCCCAAATATCTTTACCTTAGGATGTAAAATTAAATTTTGGATTTATTTCTCTTATAAGAGATTACATTATTAGGTAGTATTATTATTATTATTATAGGTATTTATTACACCAAGCAGCACATTTTTCCTGATGACCATTCGTCATGAAATCCTCTTTACCATTTGCAATTTTTACATTCAGTACGGGGGCATTACTGCATAGGTGTTACTCATTTATAGAGGATTTTGAGAACTACACCCTATTTGGTTGGAGTATATTGGTTTGATTTATGATGAAGATATTGACCAGTGTGTGAGTTTTCTATAATTCGATGTTTCGATGTGTTAATTATAGGAATTAAGAAAACCAACATAAAATAATACACGATTCACATCAATAGACGAAACCTTGAGATCGAAGAACAAAAGCTCGAACAATCCGCAAAAAATCAAATTAGGGACATAGTAAGTTCATAGCTACATTTATTCGGCAAAAGTATTAGTAAATCAAGTACAGAGGTTTCTAATATTTGGAAACTGTTATTGACATATAGCAAGATCCTTAAAATTCCTGAAGCAATAGTTACGGTTAAGGGAAGTTAGTTACGCTTCAATGAAAATGCTTTTTACATATAAATACTCCCCTTCCCCAGAAGAAAGAAGACATACCTTAAGTAACACATTTTAACGTCATCTCGTAAGGCAACACAATGTTAGGTTAGTTTTCCGTTGGTATAATTTAGGTTTAAGCCCAGTGTTCATGACAATATACCATTATTACCTTTACGTGAAATATATTAAGCTCTATTACATAAGTAAATTGTTACAATACAGATTCGCTTAAATTATGTTCAAAATGATCATCAAGATTTAGATAACGATCAGAGAGAGTAAAAATCTAAAAGTTGTGAAAATACGTAATACTAAAGACAATGGAATTCCAATGACTGGGTTTAACTAACTTTTAAACATTGTATGTTTTCTTGATGGAAAAAATGACAAATTTTTGTAATTATTAACTAAGGCAAAGGTATTATAGCTGAGAAGTTTTATTTTAATGTTTTGTGTTAACGTTAAACTTGGAAAAATATAAATACAAACATTTTTTGTAGAGAAGATATTTTTATATCCACTGCGTGATTCCTTTTTCCGAGGTAGGCATCAACTTTCGTATTTTAAATCAAACACCCTACATATTATTCAATTTTTAAACTCTACTAACAATTTAGAATATTTTTTATGTATTTTAATAGGTATATGTTTACTTAGAACAAAATGGTATACACTTTCTTACCTTATTTATAAAAGATCTATTACCTGACATCAACTTTAACTTTAACCGGGAGACCTGTTGTTGGGCGGCGGGCGTGGAGGACAAACCCAACTGATTTAAAAAAATTATTATCATCAAAGGTCAGACGTTTTTGTATTACAGTAATTATGGTGGTATAGACGGCGGGTTGAAACGCAGAATCGCATACCAGTTCTGCTTGTTTGTAAATTTATCTCGTAATTTGCAATCTCAACCACAACTTAGCCAACTGCCCCCCCCCTGTCCCCTCCCCTTTAACTTCAGATTAAAACGTAAGTTTATATAAAAAGGTAGTTCTTTTAAAACTAAGATAAAAAAGTGCAAATTTATTTAGTTCTGAGTGGAGCCATTTCGTTTCTACAGAGTCTCATGACACCAAAAGTGGTATTTTACTACTATCAATAACTCAAAGGAAGTTCCTTTTGACGTTTATTAAATTATACAAGAAAATAGTGGAAATAGTAGTAGATTTTAAAAATAATATATACGTATATATAGTTTAGGTAGAAGTTATACATATATATATATATATATATATATATATATATATATATATATATATATATATATATATATATATATATATATATATATATATATATATATCTGGACAAAACTCGGTAACCTTTGATCACACAATTATTGGTAAAATATATTTATGGGTAACTCGGCCAAGAGGACAAGAGAACCAGTTATTTCTCTTGTTATTTTCAAGTTCAACAACAAACAGAGAACAACAACACGAAATTTATAGATATATTGAGCGATGATGAGGAAGATCTTATTGGATTCGTGGAATATGAAGTAGTTAGAGAACGGAATGATGCCTTGAATTTTGGACAACACATCAGTTCTTACAAGAAGAATCCCAGTTTACAGCCTTCTTGTGAACTGTGCCAAAACTAAAATTAACCAAAACCAGAAAAAAATGACCGTGCAGACAAGTCAGGTTGTCAGTTACCGAATCGAGCAACGTTGTAAACAATTTCTTAAGTTTTTTATTTAAGTTTTAGAGAATGTATACATGTACAAACGTACAACACAAATAGACTAGTAGTCAATTTATAAAAAATATATATTTTTAATAATATTCCGTAAGTACTTGAATTATATTTTATTGGGGAAATTCATGTATCCTAGAAAATATTAAAAAATTATGGGAAGTTAATGCAGTATTGGCAACGTTGCATACAATCCCATGATGTACGCAACGTTGCAAAGCTAAAAATAGCTCATGCTTCCAGCCTAATAACCATCAGGTAACTGACGCATAATAAACAGTTTTTGCGTTTTGACCAGCAGTTGAAACTAACTGGGAGTGATGTAGCAAAGAAAATATATCCGTGCAATGATAAACCGACCCATAGAAGCACACTAGTGTTTTTGATGGGTGGTTAAAACCCGAAAAATGTTTAACTGAATAATGTTTGTCTCACAATCTCTTTTTAAACAACAAACTTTCCAAACGCTATTTATAATAATTTTTTATTTAAAGCATAGCTAAAATCTGTACACAACGTGAATACATAAATATTGCGGACTAGGAATAAATTTACCCGACGTTGTGTCGTTAATCTTTGTAAACCCTCGTTACCACTACATATCAGCCACGTATGAGATAATGTTTGGGTTAATACATTTAATTTAATGCAAGGCCGATCATCGTCCACTTTGGTAATTCTGGTTATGACAGACCTATTGGTACATAATCTAGTCATATAATTTATTGACATTTCTACCCGTGAAAGTGTGGCGCACGTTGCTAAAGCGATTTCTCACTTTGAATGGTCATTCCCTTAGCTAATTCTTGTCGTGTACATGTAAGCACTATGAATGTTTGCCATAGTAGGGAAATGTGCCTAAAATAGAATAATAAAACAAATATTTAAGAACATCTACAGGGTTTTAACTGGATATCAGTAGAATCCAAACTTTTAGCAACTTTTGATTTAAATAAACTACTAATTTAAGAAAAAATGCATCCTTTTTTGGCGCATGAATCCTATTTTATCAACTGTAGTTGATAAAATGGGATTAGAACTAACTCTAAAACGGGATGTATTATTTATACTAATAAATCAATATTTTTTTATTTCAAAAAAGAAAACAATAATCCACCTTGGGGATTGTGTATCAGCGAGTAGCGCTCGATCACAAATTAAAACATTTATAGCACCAGACTAGATATTAGTCGCTGTGTTTGATAACCACATACAATTTCAGCATTTATCAAATATCTCTCTCTGGCTCTCCCACTCTCCCGCTCTCTCCTTCTCCCCCTCGGCTATTAATCCTTCAGAATGGTCCTCAGTCCTAGATTCCTGTGGAGCAGAGAACCAGTGGGATAATCGCAACACTATCCTGTGTCCACTTCTGCCTAATCTCGTGGGCCAAGTCTGGGTATTTTGTTTCCGTTCGATGGTTTCCTGAAGGTTGCTTGCCTGTGCAATAACAATATATAATAAAAATGTTTTCCTTTCTATCTTGTTTTTCAAAATCATCTCTGGACGATTTGATGGTATGGGCCTATCTGTCAACACAGTTCTATCCCAGTAGAGTCTAAAGTCTGCATCATCCAAGATGTTTTTTTCAGACGTATATTTATAGCATGGCCTTGAAATAGATCTGTGCCAGCTTCTGATGAATGATATTTCCTATATAATTATGGCGATGCAGATATTCTGTTTGAGGCTGGTACCTCCTACATCGATCATCTATTATGCTTTCATCCTTGGCAAAATGTCTAAGATAGTTTTCCGTAGGAATCACTTGGTCTTGAATAGTCACGATAAACCGCTTTTGTTTTCGAGTCTAAGTCTCCTGGAGTGACCTATAATTTGAGGTTTTCCAATCTGCATTTTCGATATTAATCTCATGAGAGTGTCTTCTAAGTAGCGCATTTCCTTTCCAAACGTTAATCTGAGATGTTGTTCACTGAGTGATCGTTATAATTTGTGGGTTGGCTGTAAAGAGGTTTAAGGGTGTGTAAGTAACCAACATAAGCCATGACAATCGCGTTATGAAGAGGAGACATATGTTGTTTGCCAAGGAAATATATTAGATCTATTAGGCTTCTTCCTCCCTGTAATCTTGAGATAGTAAGTCTATTATTATTATTATTATTATTATTAATATTATTATTAACATTGACATATAACACTACACGATTCAATCTATTAAAAAGATGTTTAGTATATACATTTTTGTTACTTTATTTTGTATTATTATTGTAAAGGTGTGGTATGTATAGCCCGTATCTTGTATCCTTATCCTGAAATTGTTTAGCCTGTTATATTTCAAATGAATAAATAACTAAAATAAAATAAATAGATATATGCCAACAGATTCAAAGAATTTCTCATAATTGCCCCGAACACATCACTTAGATAAACATCCAGTGAGCATAGTATGACCACCATTTAAGGTAAATTTTCCTTAGTTCCTTCTTGCCCTTGCATACATTATCGCGCTTTGTTTCATTGTACGTATGACAAAAAAAATGTCATTACTCTATGTCTAGCATCTACTTACATTAATTTTGTTTATATGTCGGAGTCAAGGACCCTACCATAGATATAATTATGCATATACTAGTAGAAGGGAGGGATCATAGAGCATATCATGAATTCTGTAAATGGAGGAAGGATAGTACATTATAGAAACAAGGCGAAGATCTATTGGGCTCCTTGTGCATACTCCCTTGGAACATCGCTCATTCTAGGCCATCAACCAGTCAATTATTATAAAACAAGTGATAATGTCATATCCTATTGATACAGTGCACATTACCCGGTTCTCTCTTTTTTAGTAACGAGGCCTCACTATCTCCCCAGTGTTAACTGAAATAATGTGGTCTTGGCACCAGAATTCGTTGAGCTGCTTGCATTTTGCAGCAGAAAACTGTCTCGAATTTTCCATTAGATAATATGTCAATATCGTATCAGCATCTACAATAAAATTGTGTACAATCCTTTAGAGTTGAGGTGGTGTAATAATTATAAAGTTATAACAAAAAATTGATTGATGCAACTAAAACATAATCAAAATTAATTGATTTTAATTAATGGACATAAGTTCAAAATTAATTATGATAATTTTTAACGTAAAATGTGTTTTAGCTAAACTTTCTGAATACATGTTTTGAATTCATTACTACTATTATTTAAGTTTTCTGCGTTCACATAAATGGTTTTTAAAAAATAGGAAAATGTTTTAAACATTACTGATCTTTTGACGATGATTATATAAAATTTATAAACTCTATAGTTCATAATAAAAATTCCTGCGTTTTTTGCTGCATTATCAGGAAATTTGTGCAACCACTCACATATCACGAATAATTATTGATATCCACAATTTGTTTGCTATGTTTTTTTTTGTTGGTAAATTAAGCATTCAGAAAACAAATTGTGAATTGCGTATTTCTTTGAAAGTATAAAAGTATCGTTTAAAATTAATGTAACTCTAATATAGATCGACAATGAAGTAAGTGCCAAATAATGTTAAAATGAGATACCACAACCCTTTACTTTATTTTAGACTCTTAAGCCGAAGCAATAATTTTGGTAGTGTTCGTTGCAAGTCCTATTTTATGGCTATTACTCGCATTATCGGAGGACTATATAAACTTGAGTATTAATTTAAAGAAATCATTGTTTATTGAATGGACCAAGCTTTACAAAAATTACGTCGCTTATCGGATTTTCAAAAAGGTTTTATTTTTAACTAAAAGTATACTGCATGGATTTTTCTTTATCCTTAGAGCATCTTGAGCGTTCATAACAAAATGTAATTAAAATGGATTCTTAAAGCTACAACTGTTTTTGAAAAATGTAATTAAATCATTTAAATTTGAATTTGTATTTATTAACAATGCAATTTAAGTGTATCCAAGCTGAAAACTGCCAAATCAATAGAAACGTAGAAAATTATGACTCATTTAGTCTAAGTTATACCTAATTTCACTGCCTTGTTAATATTTTTTGAGAGTATACCCCAGCGTCAAAACTCTGATGGTGCCTATATGTTTATTTTTATAAATTAATATTGTGGGTATCATATCTTTTATTACTATTGTAAAGGTGGTCGAGCGAAAAATGCTCGGTGTCCTAAAAAGATTGATCTGCGTTGGCTGGTAAGTAAACATCCTCGTCAAGAATGTCCTTAGAAAATATATTAGAGCCATCTTTATGATTAATTCCTTAGCAAAATGTTATTTTGTTTATCCTACTGGAACAATTTCCCAGCTCATTATGGCTTATTGTATCGTGGGATCATAGAAATTATTAAATGTACTGATTAAAACTGAACTTCAATCCTGTATTCTTACAATATTCCTTTTTTATGGTATTTGCGATTATCATGTATTGACAAGAGTAGTAGTAAAATCTTATTTTAAAACGGGTCTATCTGTCAGTTCATATATATTTATGCTCATGTACTTTTCTCAGTTGTGAGAAATTTTTGTCTTTAAGCATCCTAGTAGGTTTAGAAAAACTCTTATGAGATTATCAAATTCCCAAACATTACATGGACACTCTTGTGAATTTGTGGTGCAGAGAACGATATTGGCAGTCTTTTGGCGGTATTAAACTAGACCAAATTTTTTGTTTATTCAAACTTTTTTTGAAGCTCCTGGAACAGAGTTAGTACTCTGAGTTCACATTTATGCGCATTTATTGTCCCAGATCTACATAGAATTTTAGTCATGTTTAAAACCCGGTTTGATTGAACGGTTAATTATTTTCGTTCCATTTGAAAGAAATATTTTAAAACATGTTTTTCAGATATTCGATTTTTATACAACTTTGGCATTTCGTGTCCCTAATGAATGCCTGTAACTTATGGTTATGGGACTGCAGTAAGGTCTAAAGTGAAACCACTATTTTCAATTGCAATGTATCCTTCACAGTTTTCAAGCTCTGTGAACAAATATATTTAGGTTAATTAAGAGTTAAAAAATTAATCTCCTAGATCTACTTCGATTTAGTGTTAAAACCTTAGTGATGAACATTTACAAAAATAAATAAATAGACACACATTAAGTATATCATCAAACAACAAAAACTTTAAATACCGACACTAAAGTTTACTTATTATTAACTGAATATGTTGGTTGGGTTAAGAACAATATATAATAGTATTCAACCGTACAGTGTGTCAGAATGGTTAAAAATCCTGGCAGTGTGTCCATTTTCCAACCTTAAATCCCTCCATAAGTAATTGCGCATACATGAAATATAAATTAAAACAAAGTTTAAAAAACAAATGTACAAAAAAAGTATTATATCACCCAAGAAACTATGTTATAGTGCAATAATTAGAGGAACAGTCAAGTAACACTATCACGTTGAGTTTCATCATTTGACAACGATTTTTAACCATTTTTACCCACTGTGCGGCTAAATACTGCTATATATTGTTCTTAATCTAAGAAATATTTTCATTTGTTGATAAGTAAACGTGTTGTGTCCGTCTTCGAAGTTTTTGTTGTTTCCATGATTTGGTTTTAACACTAAGTGAAATAGACATTTAACACACAAAACTATGCATCCGTTGAAATCAAGCTCTGAGAAGTCATGTTTTTCAAGTCAAACTTGTTATTTTTTATTCTTGTAAAATGTTGATAAAAATATTGGTTTTTTAGTTCTGAGACTGGTAACTAATTTATTATCCACAACCGAAATTTCTAATTTATACATACATTTCCGCACACTTGATTTCTAAGCCTAAAAAAATTTGCGAATAGAAGGCATCAATTGGTCAGGAATCGCTGTATAAATTTGGTTGGGCAAAATATAAAGACAGTTTGTTTATTTCCATATAAGCCACCATGGTGCAGAGGTGGTTATATGGATGTCAGTCATTAGGAAGGCTGCGGTTGAAATCTAATGTTTTGGCATTTTTTTTTAAATCAAAACCCTTAATTTTGTATGTAACAATGTTTACAAGCGGAATTGCTACTGTAATGGAAGTAATTCCGTCTATCTGTGGAATTATTATCACGACTACATAAAACTTCAATTTAGCCACTTCAAAAAAAACTATTTAGGATCCGGCGATTTCTCTGGCCACTGAATTTGAACTGTTCCTATCCACCTATTTGGATTTAAGTGTTCGAAATACTCACGAACATTGCATGAAAAATGACGTGGAGCACCACCGTAACGAAATACCACATGTTTTGATGATCCTGGATGGTAATATCTTCTCAAATCATCGAAGGATGATTCATTAAGAAATTTAGGTACATCTATACATTTAAAATACCGTCAAAAAAATGAGGTCCAATAATTCGGTTTTCAAAAACAACACCACAAATATTAAGAGACCATACTATTTGGTTGCCAATCTGTTTCATCCAACAGGAATTTTTGGTGCTATAATAGTGCATATTATACCTATTAAATACACCATTGCTCCTAAACGAGGCCTCGACGATGTACAACATATTTTTTATCGCATCTTCACAATATGCACAATTTCGAAATTATTTCCAGAGTTCATCCGTCAAAGACAAATGATAGGAATGAAATTTTAGTTTTCTAGAAGTTCTCGAAACTGTACTTTGACTTGTACCGAATTCACTAATTCAACACAGAATTGTTCTTAAAGCCTTACAACTGTCATCTACCTGGAAATGTTCCTTAATATAGACGTTTGGCTCTTTATATTTTACACTGACATTCGTTAGTTATTAAAATCATCTCGCCAAAGCCATTAATAGAGATAAACTTTTAATTGAACGCCACTAAAAATATTAGTACTTTAATTTGCCATTGACACCAACTAGTAATTTTTTTACAAAAACAATAATTAAGGTGACGATACAAACTAAACAATAAAATTTCAATGCTTAGGTTATGCCACAGGTCTAATTTAAAATTTAAATAATATACCAAAAACAAATAAATTTAGCTATATCATAAGTTACACGAATTTTATCCAGAATTTTATGAGGAATTTAAAAATGAAACGTAGGTGCTCATTTAAAAAATTGCATTTAGATCACGCCCAGCACTCTGTATATTAATACAACCCATCTAGAAGACCTTTATCTTAACATCCCCAAAAAAATCGAATGGTTTGAGATCCGGAGATGTCGCTGGCCACTGAACTTGACCTCCTTTTCCTATCCAGCCATTTGGATATAAGTTTTTCAAAGACAGACCAATATTACATGAAAAGTGAGGTGAAAAGAACCATCGCTCTGAAACTACACTAAAATAATTCCTTAAGAAATCTAAGTAAAAAAATGAAGCTCAATAATTAGGTTTCCGAAGACACCACCCCAAAGCTTAAGAAAACAGATTCCTTGAAGTCATTGGCTCTCATCCAATAATTATTTGTGGTGCTAAAATAGTGCATATTACACCTATTAACTAGCCATTTTTTTTAAATTAACGCATCTTCATTAATATATATCTGGAAGGTCCTGCAGAAGTTTATTCTATTCTCGAAATCATTTCCATGAAATTCTTGTATAAAGGACAAATGATAGGGAGGGATGGTATTTGTGTTTTCCAGAAGTTCTTGAGACACTCAACACGCAGAAACATTAGTGAGCCAAAAATTAAGTCATAATTATTTATCTTGCGCCTGTAGATCATGTAGTTATAATTATGCTTATCATTAGTATTAAAATGTATTTAAAGGCACAAAACAAAATTCCAACAATTAAAAAATATAAGAAAGACATTTTATTTTCTAAAAAACACTGATGTTTTAGAAACAATCCAAAATTTGGTTAAATTTTGCAATGCAACTTTTTAGTAAAACAAATCCAAAGAATTTTATTGCTTCAATAAAATCCTTTGACAGAAATAGAAAGATATAGGTATTTATATCCATAAGGTAAGGGTTTCTATTATTAAAAGCGGAGACGAGATCGTCTCCTATCGACCCCTTCATTCTCATCTCGGGTGTCGAGATTGAATGGTGTCGTGACGAGACCAAATCAGCATAAGCAACATTTCCTGTTTGTTTAAAATGATGCAAAAACGTCAATTATTAAAATTTTTGCCAATGACATCAACTGGTATTTTTTATAATAACAATCAAGGTGAAAATTAAACAATAATATCTTAAAAACAAATAAATTCAGCTATATCATTTGTTAAATATTTTTTTTCTAAAATTTTATGAGGAATTTAAAAATGAAATAAAAAACGTAGGTTCTCATTTAGACCAAGCCCAGCGTTTTAGAAACATTTTGCATATTAAGAGTTACCGTCGAAATATAAACGACTAAAATTTAAAAAAAAAATTGCACAATCAAATAATTATTTAATTTTAGACTTGAGGCATATTTTACCTTCCGTGTAATAAATGTATGTAATACGAAACTTTTACAAATCCGTTTTCTTAGTTTCTTCGAGAGAAATACATTTTATAACCAGGACAGACAAATCTTGCTCATTTTAATTTCAAATTGCCTATAACCTGGCAGAATAGAAAAGATGATCCCAGGTGCATTTATATTTTAAAATGCCTCTGAAAATATGAAGCTTTAATGAAAGGCGTCTCACAAATCCTCTTTTAAATGATATATCTGGTATCTCATAGTATAGGAATTTACACAAACATTCAATTTAAATCAATAGTAAACATAATACTGTTTTAATGTATTATCCGAACGTCAGACTCCGGGCACACAGCTGAGGGCTAGGGGATATTTTAGATTTACTTTTAAGCCCCCTTTGGGATCATTTTGGAAGGTTGGAAGAAAGCGGAAAAATAGAACACAACATAACAAAATATAAATCCGCCACAAAAATATAGGACACGTGGCCACTTATATCCCAACAGGAGCCAAAAATCAGGTGGCAAGCTTATTTAGCTTTCAACTGATGGAAAGCTAGAAAAAGCCAGAGGTGTACTTTGTACAGGGTGTCCCATTTTCGTTTCTTTTACGGGGTATCTCGCTTATAAGTAAAGATAGAGAGATGCGGTTTTCGTATTATCTTTTTTTTACATAAGACGATTTAATATGAGGTTCCGTGTACTTGAGAATAAGATAGTTACAGCCTTTTAAACATATCTTTTCTCGTAATGAAACTTTCTCTTTGTCATTAAAAGCGAAATATATTAAAAAAGCACGGGTTATCTAAGGCAAACAAGTCTTATATAATTGTGTGTCGAGGAGGAGTTTTTAGAACGTACAATCCGACAACACGAAATAATCATACTCGCCGCAAGTTGTTTTTTCATAAATTGCTACAGTAAGGAGAAAAACACAACATCGATGAGGAAAATTATTTGTACCTGGACACCTGGATTTTGTGCTACAGTGATATTCCTATGTAGATAGCTGTAACAATTTATAGAGAAGGATTTTTAGATAAAAGAAGGGTAAAATATTATTTGTACCAGTGTCAGGGCGTACGAGAAACAGAAAACTTAATCCCAGCGAATTATTTTTTTTTATTTTTCTTTTTGCCGCCATGAAAGACACTAACCCTGTGGTTTCTAATAAACTTGATTCATCGTTGCCATTGTAGTTTTCATTAGCAAATTGTGAGTGTTAAAAAGTTGTAAGTGTGTTTATAGATTTTTAATTATTCAAAACCATTGGTTTTTTGAAATAATTAAACTACAAAAATTTTAAATATTAATAAAATGACCTGTTCTAACTAACGTTAAAAAAGACTATATGTGCAGCGTTTAGAGAGTATAATTGAAATGTTTTTCAAATATTGTAAATTGTATATGTCTGTAAATTTTAAAATGTCTGTAACGTCAGAAAAACCCGTGAGCGGTGTCCCCCTGTAATATATGACTTTTTGGCTCTACATTACTTGTACTTTTCATCCACCCTGATAATTATGCATAAATATACTAAATAGCTGTATGCATATACAAACTGTGTTATCTGGCTGTGGAGGAATCGGTTACGAGGGAAGTTCCGGGTAAAGGCTAATTTGCCGATTTTTTTCTTATCCCATATATATTTGGCTTTCAAATTAGCTACGTATGAATAAACATTTTGCTAAAGAACTTCTAAAACGATGCAAAACATCGAAAAAATTTAATTGCCTGTAACTAAAATTAGTTTTCTGCAGAAATGTACCAGGTGTATCAAAAAACTTTTCAAAAAATTTACATTGAAATACCCATATATCTCCAAAACGAAGGGTTCAAGGAGTTGTGTTTATATAAACTTGTTTCATATTTTTATGGGATAAGTTGAAGAATTTCGTACATTAATTCATTTACACCTATAGTCCTAAAATATTCACAATTTTTTTACATCATGCACATTGTTATTACATGCTTTGGTGTTTGATGTGGTATTAATTTTTGAGACAATTTGTAGATTAAATAACATTTTTTATAGAATAATTTTGGTGAGTATCTATATATAAAAGCATCTAAGAATTATTTTACGAATTTTAAAGCATTGGAGGTGACAAAAAACTTATATATTGATATTTTGGTTCTATGGCGGACACTTCATTTTCTGATTTGTATAGATAAAGAAATAACATTCAATTTTTATAATCTGCAAAGCCCGATTTGTATATCCAAGTATAACAAAATATATACCTTTTAAAAACAGGTTTCGTGTGGCGTTAATTTCTGAGACAATCTGTACATTAAAAAACATTTTATAAATGGTAATTTTGGAAAAGGTTATGTCCTTATATAAAAAAAATCTTTGGAAATTTCTTTTGAAAATTTTAAAGCATCGGGTGGGTTAAAAAGCGTAGGTAATTTCTAACAAATTTTTGTCACGCTATGACTTACTTAGGGTGTTAAATATTTGTTACCTTAAGTTTTATTTATATCAGCTAATCACCCACAAAATTTACAGGAAATATCTTAAAACCTCAACTAAATATATTTTCTCGTTTTGAAAATATCCCATTTTCAATTTCCTTTTAAAATTCGTTTGTTCCACTTATTATATCCAGCAATTTATGTTACTGGAAATTAACCTTGGCCGCATAAAGATGTTTTCTTAATTCGTATTTATTTAAGCCAGAGCCATATACGGCATATAGCATCTTGAAAAAGTCACAATTTTCTTGAAAAGTAAAAAATTTGTGCATTTTTTCGAAAATCACTGGCCGACAAAAATTTTTTTTTGTTGTAACACAAATCAGAATAGCATAATCTAATAGAATGGACCTATCCAAATGTTACGATACTTAATATCTATAGAAAAAATTATTTCAGAAAATTCTTAACCCTGTTTATTGACTATGTTTACAGTTTTCGCCTATTAAATATACCATATATCTAAGAGAAAAGCAAACGAGAAAAATATTAACTTAAAACACTAATTAAACTTTATTTTTTCCGTTTATGAGGTGTCCTATCTTCTCTCCTCAAAAACCAACAGTAGTCACCCATCATGGCTGGACCCCATCATCCTTGGTACCGAATTTCCATTGTTCTGATATCTTCAGAACCCTGCTCCTTACTAACAGCTCCAAAATTTTTAGGAAAAAATGACAGATGGGAATGGAGGAAGTGAATTTTTAATGACATTCTGGCACCAAGCGCTTTATAGGCATCTAATAGTTCATTGACTAATTGTTCATAATTTTCATTCAGATTGTTGCCTAAAAATCCTGTTACTACATTAACAAATGAATTTCATGCCTTGAGTTCCTGCCTGGTAAGCTGTTCCGTAAAATTGACATCGTCCAGCAATTTTCTGATTTGTAGCCCAATAAAAATGCCTTCTTTTAATTTGGCATCACTTAACTGGGGAAAGACAGGTCTTAGTATAATCCATCACCATCTTTATTCAAAGCCTTCACAAAGTTTTTCATCAGCCCAAGTTTAATGTGAAGAGGAGGCAAAAGGACATTTTTGGGATCAACAAGAGGTATAAGTTTAACATTTTGAGATCCCGGTTGAAATTCGCTTCTTTCTGGTCGAATTTTTGTTACATAATGCTGATTTATTGCACGACTGTCGAATAAACAAAGAAAACAGCAATATTTTGTAAATCCTCCCTTAAGTCCCACTAAAATCGCTATAACTTTTAAGTCCCCACATATCTCCCATTTATACCTATTGTAGTTTATTTTATCCAAAATCGTGCGCATATTTTCATAATTTTCTTTCATTGCAACTGAATGGGCAACTGGTATTGAGGGTTTTACATTTCCATTATGCAATAACACAGCTTTTAAGCTGTATTTAGATGAGTCTATGAATAAGCGCCACTCACGGAGAGAATGTTCAATATCAAGTTCTTGCATTAAACTGTCTATATCAGTACACGCGCACAACGAATTTTTCATATTGTAGCATTCAGAAAACATAGCATTTCTTTTTCTGAAATTCGTAATTTTTGTTCTTTGGCCAATAGGTTCCATTCCTTAAGACGGGAACCCAGTAGTTCTGACTGTTGCTTGGATAACCCGAAATCACGTACTAAATCATTTAATTCACTTTGAACAATCAAATGTGGCTCGCCGGAACTGGGAACTGTGGTAAAAGTGGGATCGGTGCACTGTTCTTCTGAGCTGCCTGATAATGTGTTATCTCCATTATCTCCCAAATCAATAGCTTGCCAATTTAAAGGCGCAATCAGCACTGGCAAATTTGCATTATGAGGAACAGGTCGTATGGCAGATTGCAAATTTGGATCTTCTATATTGTGCTTTCCCTTTTTCTAATAACCTTCAGTCTTTATCAGGCAAAAATAACAATCGTCAGAATGATTGGTGGGTTCTCGTTATACCATTGGAACTGCAAAAGGCATACTTTTTCTCTTTCCCTTCATCCACTGCACCAATGATACACTACAACTAACACAGCACAAATGGGGAGCCCACCGCTTATCTTGATCCCCAATTAACACACCAAAATATTTAAAGTAGGCTTTTTTACATTTTCGGAAAATGGCCTGGCTTGTGATTTCACCAGAAATTCTCTACAAATATAACAAAATTTGTCAAGAGAAATTTTGCAACTTCGGCGCGTTTGACTCGACATTCTCGTCTTCACATACACTTGCTTATCGATACACAAAGCACCTCTCAATTCGAAACTCAACAGAAGAGTGATGTTTAACGTTTATTTTATGTCTAATGTTGTAAACAACCCAGTCTAGGTATTTTTTCCGTTGTAAAATGTACCCATTTTAGCCGCCCCACAATAAAATTGTTTACCTGCCAATGTAAAAGGTTCTAATTAGACTATTAAAAAATGGTACGTATTAGGGTTTCCGAATATTTTTTTATTATTGGGAGGGTATTTCCATTGTGAAAATAATGAACTGGCCTGTGTTAGAAAAATCTCCTCAGACAAAATAAATTGCAAAATTATATCTAGTAGCAAAAACTTTTTTTATCTTTAATTAGACCACAAATTTCGAAAGTGTACGTTCAAGGTGCATAACGTTATAACATGATGTTAGTGGCCGATATTTAGGTTCGAAAATTCGCACATTCATAAAATTCCGATTATTCAAAATTCCGGCTAATATTCGCATATTAAATATCCCGCAGACAATTCGTGTCTATTACTGCGTTCCGATGTTCTTTAAAAGACGTGGCCGATACAAAATCTGATTTATTAACAGTACACGTTTTATCTAGCAGTTTTGGCACAATATAAGCTTGCTTGGGTCATATTATGACCTTGTAAACTAGTTAATTACTGTACAAGAAATCCTCTAATGCAAAAAGAAATAGAATAACTGTTTATAGTAATAATAATAAATGTCTTTTATTTAGTGTATGTATACAAGATTTACAAAAATATAATTTTTACAGGTTCAAGACAGGCTCAGTCTAGCTATTAGCTACTCTACTGAACTCATCAGAGACGCTGTAGTATAGTAGTAAAATATATTGCAAATACCACTATTATACTAACTACATGTACATAATTACAAATGTAATGCAAATAAATAAAAACAATAAGGAAATCGACCGTTCTTAGGATTACAGTATCAGTGATGTATGTAATCGTAAGAGGTGCTCTTTGTATTTTGTCTTTCATTTAAATTAATTCGTACATTTAGTATAATATTATAGAAATCCTATGCATTATACAAAATGGAACGTTGGCACTCCGTTGGTGATGTATATACAATTTACCTTTTAGACTAATATTAATATTATAAACATAACTTCAAACAATTAATAACCCTCCAATTGAGAGAATATTGTTTCGTTGAATTTCTTAACTAAAAAAGTACAGAAATGGAGACTCAGGGGCAAATCAATTTTTAGCTATTTTATTTATTTACATGCACCACAAACAATGTTGCAAAATATATGAATCAATTGGGAATAGTTTTTACACCGATTTTTAACTCCCTTGTTTGAAGGAAGTATTGTAATCGTGAAAAAATCACCCTGCCAAAAAACATGTTCTCCCATTTTCGCCGATCTATCTGTATGCGGCATAGCTCAGAAATCACACGATTTACTTAAAATTTTGCTTAAAATTCAAGGGTCGTATGGAGATTACCTTTTGGTAAGAATTTCGAGAGGTTGACTAGCTGGTACCAGCGGTACCACTGGGTACCATCAATCTGATCAAATTAATTTAATGATATCAAATTATAGTATTTTAATCTGAATGACGTGAATACACTTGCAAAATTTTAAATCGTTATGGCAATTGGAAGTGGGTTAAAATCGACCGGTATTATTTGGTACCATCGAGTACCAAATTATTATATTGTCAGCCAAATTACATATACTTGCAAACTTTCAAAACGCAACGAAATTAGAAAGAGGTTAAAATGGACCGGAACCGTTTGGTACTGATCTGATCAGCTCGATGTAACCAAATTAATGTATTGTCATCCGAATCACAAACACTTTCAAAATATGAAATCGATTCGACAATTAGAAGTAGGTACCAAATTATTGGATTGTCATCCCAATTACATAAACTTTTTAAATTGAGGCGACAATTAGAAGTACCTCAAAATCAACTTCCCAGATTTGTTTACATATATAGTTAGTTACTACATACAAGTGAAGCTAATAAAAGCTTGTTAAAAATACAATGAACAAAAGTTACATGGTTCAGTCCACAGGCTACTCAACTGACCTATCTAAAAGTTATAGTGGAATCCATCCATCCCTTTGAAAAGCGGAGAAGTTTGTTTAACTTTTTTTGTTTGAAGAATTTCAGTGTCAAAGAAGATAAACCGTATTTCGAATTCTTTTTTTTTAACGTTGAAAATGCGACATTAAATTTATCAGTCCAGCTATAAAGATTTCTGAGGTATGAAGTAAAAGAAAAATAGTTCTTATGAGTAGTCAAATATCTGTTTCACGCGGTATCATCATATATTAGATCAAATACAATCAAAACAATTTTTCTCTAACATATCTTGTTTGTCCCTGTTGTAGAGTTCTTCATATTCTCGCCCATTTTTGATGTTAAACCAACTTTTTAAACCGAAGTAAATAACTAAATAACTGACATAAACGAAGTAAATGTCTTCGGTGAAAATGTGGATTTTCACATGCTACAGTACGCGTGACGTCTGACGTCAGCGAGAAATCGTGTCTATAACGTATCGTGCTGTGTGTGTGTGTGTGTTAGGGATTCATAGAACCCAATTTAAAATGAAGGATTACTGTTTTTAGACAGCGCTTGCTAGCTGGGTAGGCTGGGAGCGCACTTGCGATTTTCTATCGCTACGATTATTAGTCACAAAAATTAACCATGTTCATTACAATGGGACTGCGCGCACATGCCATAGAAAAATCGCAACCACAAAAACTGACTTTACTTTGATTACCATATATAAAAAAAATCAAGATCCTGAAGGATTTATCTGCAGATTAGGGCCTTTAATTGTTTATGTAGTCCACTGAAATAATGGTTTATAGAAAATTCTGCCTCCTGGAGTCTTATAACTAAGTGTAATCTTCAAATTCAAATACCCGCACTTTGCTGAAGCCTAATGATTTGAGGATATTAGAGGTGTAAATTAGTAGTTCCAAAATAGAGCCTTAGAGCACGTCAGAATAGATATTTTTTTCCTGATGGGAATATTGATTATCGGAGAATAGTTTGATATCTATTCTTTAAATATAATTTAATGAGAAGACACGATTCTCACGTAAAACTGTATGATTTTAATTTTGATATTCAAAATTTATCGTATGAAACACCTGAAAAGTCTCGTAGTTTTAACATAGAAATCATTTCTCTATGACAGAGTTGAAAAATGTCATCAGTAACATGTACTTTACCAAAACCCGTTTCTAAAAATACACTGAATTAGGCATAATTTTTCGTTTTATAATATTAGTAGTTATAATAGGGGAGCGCCTCCTCCTCCTTCTCTTCCTCTCTCTCATGTCCCTCATTCTTAACTTCCTCCCCTTTTATTCTCATTCGCATCATATTTTTAATTTTTTCTCTTTGTTCTTCCACATTTGATTTTGCATTCTTAAGTCTTATAAATAGGTGCATCAAGATCATTTTAGTATGTTAAGGTACGAGTGACTGTTAAAAGAAAAAAATCTGTTGAATAAATCTATTAATAATAATATTAAAATAAAATGAGTGAATCAGTTCGAGAAAGAAATCGATCCATTCCGCTTCAGACAATTAGCCTCGAAGAAATTATACCAGGAGTTCAAGAAGAAAATATACCATTAGTTAGAGAAGAAAATGATGGGATTGTTTTAAAAAATTTGAATAAAACTGAGAGTGAAGAGAAAAAAGTGTTTTGTGCTATTTGTTTTGAAATAATCGAATATTATGATTCATGTAGACCAAATACATGTTCCCACATTTTTTGTTTAAAATGTATTTTAAGATGGAATGATGAAAATGGTTGTTCTATAATGGTAAACAATTGTCCTGTATGTCGCACTAGATATTATTATTTGGTACAAATCTTCAAAGATGTAATTAGACATCATTTTGTTGTAATTTTAAAAAGAGGATAATATTTTTTTGTAATTTGTGTTTGTGAAAACTCTGGTAACAAATAATTTTGTAAAAAAAAGTAAATGTAAATATATATAATAATTGACACACATTTTTTCCTTTTCCTATATTGAAACGACAACAATGATCTAACAAGTTTTTTAATACATACTAATTTTCACATTACATAACAAAACAATTGTTATGGGTTTACACAAAAGTGCCACGCCCTAAAATGGCACCACTTTTGCAAATGGAAGCTTAAATTTTCTTATGGGAATTTACATGTAAAAATGACGGACCGGCATAGCCTAATCTACTACTTTTTAATTATACTAATAATATTAATATAATTTGCATCAAGTAAGAGAAAACTCAATTGAATACAGAAACAAGCGTTAACAAAATGTTATATGCGTGCTTCTAGTAGCAGTTGACATAATCGACACTTTTTTACATATGATTAGCTATTTCATTTAGAAATACAGTGTCAGATGTTAGAATAAAAAGAAGTATTTTGCATATAGCACTGAAAATATATAACCGTTTATAGTAACAGTTGACATTTTTTAAAATTAATATTGTTGACGTATTCTACTTATTATCTTTACAATTTATGTTTAAAATTAATATTTTTGACATTATCTACCCATTACGTTTATAACCTATATTTAAAATTAATATTGTTGAACTAATCTACACATCACCTTTACAAACTATGTTTATTATTAATATTTAACAACATAATCTTTTATCTCTTTTTTTTCATTTTTATTGCAGTAAAAGCAAGCATGTTCAGGAATTAGTAGAAAAAGATGTATCCTACAAATAGCACAATGTAAATCAGAAGCACTAACAACATAAGCTCTTTTGTAGTAAATATCTCATGTGAATTGCACTACAAGGAAGGCAAATAGCAAATGTTCCTAGTCTTCGACTTTCAATTTTAGAGTAGCTTTGTATAACACATATATCTTTTTCTTCAAAATTATTAAATAATTCACTAGCCCTAAACTTGCTTACTTTTACGTCAGCCTCGGTTCCTAAATTTAGCAGTTGTCCATCCATGTTCACTCCTTCGTCAATTTCCTGATCATCTTCCTCCATCTCTTCTTCTTCCTCTTCAATATAATTAATGTCGATGTTAAAAAAGAATGATCTTCTAACAAGCCTAGATGATTTGTCCAAAAATGAATGTTTATAAGTGATGGAATCGCCTTCCAAGTTAATAAAAATTTCTTCTCTTTCTTCATTTTGGGCGGCGTTCTCCACATTATTTTCTTCAATTTGGTCAGCGTTTCCAATCATATTTTCTGCCATTGTTAGGAGCTTTAGATTTAGATAGATATATTTGATAAAAAACGATTTTGGTTATAGGTTATAAATAATATCGACAACTGATATTACAGCGAATGATACTGTATGATCGTCGAGTGGATGTTCTTAAGTATATATCCCATCGACCACCACTTTTACTACCTGCAATACTTAAGTTTTTTTTTTTTTTTTTTTCGCTGTCCTTTTCCCTGTCAGTTTCCTCGGGGGGGGGGGCTTCGGCCCCCTCCCCGCTCCGCTAACCAACCTAAGGGGGGCTTTGCCCCCCTTAAACCCCCCCTCACCCTCACCTTATCTTCTTTCTCTCCCTTCCTTCTTTCTCTTTTTTATATGTTTCTCCTTTTTCCTTCCTTCTCCTTTTTCCTTCCTTCTCCTTTTTCCTTCCTTCTTCTTTTTCTTTCCTTCCTTCTTCTTTTTCTTTCCTTCTCCTTTTTCCTTTTCTTCTTTTTTAATCTAACCTAACCTAACCTAACCTAACCTAACCTAACCTAACCTAACCTAACCTAACATAACCTAACCTAACTTAACTTAACCTGAAGAGGGTAGCCCGAAATTGGGGAACCGGGATTTGAGTCTCGGAAATTCAGGGGTCCGGGGGGGGGAAGGGGGGAGGGGGGTAAGGTTGTTGATCGGCTTGGGAAAGTGGTTTTTAGAGATTGTCGTTCAACTTTAAGTAGGACACATGTGATTAACTTTTGCATATAAAATCGCCTCAGCGAAGAGACGAATGCAATTGATTTCTGCATTCACACTGTGCAGAGCTCGCGAGTTTTCTGGTGTTTACATTGTGTCTATTTGGTAAATTTTTATTTTTATTTCTAACATTTTTATTTGGCAAGATTTAATTCTTATATATATTGGTGACATTTTTATGTACATTTGTGGCATTTTTATTTGTTATTACGATTTTTTTCATAATGGACAATTTTTTGGCATCGAGTAGCAAAATAATTGACAATGACTTTGACTTATACACATGTACTCAAATGCAGAATTTTGCAAACCAACAAAACAATGAAACAGACGTATTTACAACTAGTCAACAACAAACTATTCAGGACTTGAATGAAATTATTTACAATAGCCAAGTTCAGAATAATGCCAACAAACACAACAACGAAAAATATTTATTTACAGCTACTCAACAACAAACTCTTGACGATCTTAATGACATTATTGACAACAAAACGGACTTAATTACAACAAAAACTAAACAAACTCTTGAAGAACTGAATGACATTGACGAAACTCAAAATTCTAGCTATGAGGATATTGTTTGTTTTCAAAAATCTAATCCAAATTATTTAACATTAAAATCGCCAATTAATTCTCCGAGACCAATTTGCTCTCCCTTTTTGTTTAGTGAAAATTCTGATTCGGAAGAAGAACAAATTGATCAAAATTTAAGTTTGGCTATTTGTCCTACTAATTCACCATATGATATTGTAAATTCTGATTCGCAAGAAAAACAAATTGATCAAAATTTAAGTTCGGCTATATCTTCTATTAATTCACCATATGCTATTGTAAATTCTGATCCGCAAGAAAAACAAATTGATGCAAATTTGACTTCGGATATTTCTCCTAATAATTCACCAGTTGAACAAAATTCAATTTCGAAACCATCATTTATCATTAAAAAAAAATTTAAAATTAATAAAAAAAATAAAAAACAAATAGCAAACCTTAAGTGTCTGGGTTTCGCTATTCAAAATTTAACTAATTTGATCACAATTAAAAAGGGAGACGAAAGTACGGTGAATTATGTTAAACAGGCCTTTGACAAATTAGTTGACTCATTTGAAGAAATGGATTCATAAAGTCAATTAATTTCTATTGCTTTTTTCAAAATTTGACTATAACTAAATAAAAATGCACAATATTAATTTTATTATTATACAAAGAACTTCAAAAATGCAATTGCTTTTTTCAAAATTTGACTATAACTAAATAGAATTGCACAATATTAATTTTATTATTATTATTATGCAGAAAACTTCAGAAATGCATAAGTGTGTAACATGTAATAAAGTCTTTACTAGAAAGGATAATTTACTGCGACATATTAAAAAACATGTTAACGGAAATTCCACAAAACTCAACAGTTGGTTGAAAAAACCAAAGCTTGTTAAAGGTAAGAACATTTTATTTTTCATGTCATATTTTGTAAAATATTTTTTTCTTAATTTATATAGATTCTACAAATATTGTAAAATATTGTAAAGAATGCAAGAAAAATATAAACCAAAGTCTATGGGGTGGACATCTTCGATCTAGTGTGCACAAGAACAATTCCAAAATAGGCTTGGAGGAAGGTGTTGAAATTATCAAGTCAGCATTCAGGGAACGAATAATATCTTATAGGATTTCCTCACACCAAAACTTCATAAATGTGAAAGAATATTTTCAACATTTGGAATACAAAATTGCACATCTAATAGATCAAGAACTGCAGAAACATAAATGTATCAAGCTAAATATGGAACTGTTCGGTTTCTATTTTAACCCCAGCAGCGACAGCTATGATGTCAAATCTTTTAATGCGCCGTTCCAAGTCATTTGCCAGGGATATCAGAAAAAAGAACAGAGCAAATCTGCACCATTATTGACCAGAAAGCTGACGAATTTGCAGAAAGAGATTCAGGTAAAGAATTTATTTTCGATTTTACAACAGCAACAAAAAAAGTAATTTTTTAATTTTTACGTTGCAGGATGGGCTTTGATGAATTTACTTCATTTGGAAATTAATGTTAACAAGCACAATCCGCTGAGAGCCTCATCTTTTATCGAACTTCCTCAAGAGATCAAGAGACGTCAAGCTGTGATCAACATTAGGAATGATGACAACTTTTGCTTCGCCTGGGCAGTTGTGTCTGCTCTTCACCAACCACGCGGATTAGATTTTGAAACTTCATCCTACCCACACTACTCTTCTGTTTTGGATATGTCAGGTATAGAATTTCCAATGTTGCTAAAGAACATTAAGATTTTTGAAGAAAAAAATAACATTTCTATTAATGTATATGGATTAGAAATTATAAATCCTAAAAAGGGGTATGAAGTAATTGGTCCACTTTATTATTCATCGAATAAAAAAAATCAACATGTCAATTTATTGTTAATAAGTGATGATGATGAAAAAACTTTTCATTATTGCTATATTAAAGATTTATCAAAACTAGTTTCTGCACAAATTTCTAAACATCACGGAAAAAAATATATTTGCGATGGTTGTTTACAATATTTCCCTACAGAAGAAAATTTATTACAACACAATAGCTATGATTGTGATCATTTACGAATTAACCTACCTTTTAAAGAATTAATAAAAGATAAGTTTGGAAACTATTCATATGGTAATATTTTGAAATTTGTAAATTATCATAAACAAATGAAAGTTCCTTTCGTGGTGTATGCAGATTTTGAATGCATTTTAAAGCCTTTAAATAATGACAATGTTGATAAAAATCCTAATACTTCATACACCTTAAAACAATATGAACATATTCCACATTCATTTGCCTATTACATTAAATGTTCCTTCGACGATAATTATTCTAAATTTGAAAAATATAGAGATCAAAATTGTGATACATTATTTATAAATTCTTTAGAAAGAGATGTGTATAACATATACAATAAATATTTAAAGGCTCCTAAAAAAAATGATCCCTTTGAACGAACTGGACAAAATTTATCATAACTATGAAAAAGTTTGTCATATTTGTAATAAACCTCTTTTAAATGACAGGGTTGCAGATCATTGTCATATAACCGGTCTTTATAGAGGTCCAGCTCATTCACTCTGCAACATAAATTACAGAATACCTAACTTTATTCCAGTTATATTGCATAATTTGCGTAATTATGATTCTCATCTATTTCTTAAAAAATTATGCTTAAACAAGAACAACTAACAGTTATCGCACAAAACAAGGAAAAATATATTTCATTTTCATGTGGATAACTATTTTGATAAAAGACACAAAAGGCTAAAAAAAAATATATCATTAAGGTTTATTGATTCTTTTCAATTTCTATCCCATTCTTTATCAAAACTCTCTGAAAGCTTAAAAGATGAACAATGTAAGGAAATAAAAAAAATTTTCAATGATGAAGAAAGATTTAAACTTATTCGGCAAAAAGTGTGTATTTCCTTACAGTTATATTGATGATTATTTAAAATTAGAAGAAACAACTTTACCTCAGAAAGACCAAATTTATAATACTTTAACGGATGAGCACATCAGTGATGGGCAGAATACCAAAGAGCTGTAAAGGTTTGGCAATTGTTTAAATGTGAATCTGTCAACACCGGATGTTTACTTACTCTTAAATCTTACTTTTGGCAGATATTTTTGAAAATTTTAGAAGCACTTAGCAAGACCAACCAGCCGCGCCCAACAACATAA